>JABUQX010051547.1:20000-54576 GCA_015478945.1 Trachelipus rathkii | reverse complement strand
AAGTAGTTTGAAGAACATTTATATTTTCTATACTTTGAGATTCAAAATTATGAACTTCATGATGTGAGAACATGAGTCATCATTACACAGGTGAGTCGAGTCCCATGTCTCTCATTTAAATTTGCCTTGAGATTCATTTAAGTATTTTATTAAAAATTCTTTATCAAATCTTGAAAATAAACATATCCGCACAACATCCGCAGGACAAAGCGCGGAAGCGGATGCTGAATACGAATACGAATGCGAATGCGAATGCGGATGTTACATGAATCAACTAATATATATATATATATTATATATTATAAATATTATATATATATATATATATATATATTATATATATCATATTTATATATAAAAATTAAATATATATTTACCGGAGGGTGTATTTGATTCTCATAGTGGTGTTAGTTTCTTGTTAAATTGGGCATGGCATAGCGTTGTGAGAACCAATGCAGATGGGTCTTTTGTGTGAACCCTCCGCCCCCCAGCACCGTGTATGTGCATTTGTTATGCATTCGTGCATTAGCATTACCACATCACTTTCTTTTTAACCTCTTCTTTTTCCACCCTCATTTTCCATAAATTTCCAATTCTTTCAATCCACCCTCTTTATCACAAACATATATATATACTCATATCCCTGTGTGTGGGGGAGAAAGAATTGCCCACATCGTATGTCCTGCGTGTCGTAGGAGCCGACTAAGGAACGGTGATAGTTGGGTTGGCTGCCTAACTACCTCTATTTCTTGGCCGGATGCTAATGCAGGCCTCGGAGAAGGTCGTGAATGCCGTAAACGGCCTTCTATCTTTCGGCGAAACTGTATGAATCGTAAGGGGATACATGGAAGTCAGAGGAATAAAATGTTGAGGAGAGAGGAGAGAGGTGATGGATGTATTTAGAAAGGGCAAATTTGATTTGCTCGCTGTGATGGAAACAAAGATGAAAGGAAAAGGTGAAATTGAGTGGTGTTATGTGAAATGTGTGCGTGCTGGTGTGGAAGAGAATGAGAGAGGAAGAGAAGGAGTTGCAATTTGATGAGTGACCTGTGGTATGAAGCTATGGTAGACTTTGATTGTGTGAGTCTAGAATCTCTAATGGTTAAATTTAAGTTTGAAAAAGGTCAAGGTAATGTGTGGTTGTGACGTATGGTCCATCTGAGGGAAACATTGAAAAGAGAGTACGATTTTTTTGGGAATAATCTGAAATGATGTTCTGGATGGGGTGAGTAGGAGCTTCAGATTGAAAGTTTTGGGGAACCTGAATGGTTGGAGGATAGGTGATCATAAAAAGGGATGGTATAACAGGTGGTTTTTGGGGTGGCGGAGGAAATGAAGAATGGTAGGAAGGTGCATTGAATTTCGAGGAGAGAGGAATGTGTGTGTAAGTAATACTTTTCTTTAAACACAAGAGTATCCATAAGTATACTAGAGTTGGGTGTAGGTAGAGATGGTATCGAAGTAAAAAGATGATTGATTTAGTGTTGGTGAGAAAGGAGATGTTGAAGGTATGTGTGGATGTTAAATCAGTTAGAGGTTTAGGAATGGATTATCGGATCACATTATGTTGTTCTATGTAAAATTAAAGTTAGTGGGGGCTTGGATGGAGAAGGAAGGTGAAACGAAAGGAAGTAGGTAAAAATGGTAGAGTGAGAAAGTTAAGTTGAGGAATAATAATGTTAAGTATGTAAGAGCGCTGCTAGTAAATCGGTTGAATGTGAACCAAGTTGATACTGATCAAATCTGGGGGCAAATGAAGGAAGCAATTGTTAGTAGTGCTAAAGGAAGTATGTGGATGTGCTAAAGTAGGAAGTAAAGAATGTTAACAGTGAGTATGGGTGGAATGAAGAGGTGATTGAAAGCGGTTAAAGGTAACAAAGAAGCGTGGTTGAATGTACAAAAGCAAATGATGAAGACCAAAGAAAAGATGCTTGGAATTATATAAGGAGGCAAAAAAAGAAATACTAAAAGGTGGTATACGTAGGAGAAAACAAGAGGTAAATGAACAGTGGAAAGAAGGAATGAATGGAGACTTACAAGGAATAGGAAGCTCTTCTGGAAGGAAGCGCGAAAAGGTTAATAATGAGAATAAGGGGAATCTGCTAGAATAATGAATTAGGGATGTGCTTTTGTAACTGATGAAGTAGGTGTGAGAAGGAGTGTGGAAAGAACAACTTCGAGAATCTGCACAAGTATAACAGTAATTGAAGAGGTGATAGTGAATGTGGTGTGGGTTTGATGGTGGCAAGAAGGAATAGGTATTTTGGGGATGAGGTTATTAGTAAGGCGGGGGAGGTAATGGGTAGAGTGGAAAAAGTTGAAGAATGGGTAAATCTGCAGGTATAGATGAAATTCACTGGTGAAATGATCAAGAACAGAGGCGAGATGGTGATTGATTGGATTTGGAAGTTGTGTAAAAAAGCGTTTATGGAGGGTATAGTTCCAAGGGATTGGAGAGGAGAGCGGTAATAGTACCCTTATATAAGGGTAAGGGAGAAACGGGGAACTGTAGAAATTATAGGGGAATAAGTTTACTGAGTGTTGTAGGGAAGGTATATGGCTGGTATTTGGTCGAAAGAGTGCCGTCGAGTGACTGAAGGACTGGATTGGTGAAGAACAAGGTGCGTTTAGGAGTGGTAAGAGGAATGTGTGGATCAATCTTTAACCTTGAAACAAATGATTGAGAAAATGAGGGACAAGAAGAATAAATTGTATTTAGGTTTAATGGATTTGCACAGGCGTATGAATAGAGTTAATCGGGAAGCGTTATGGAAGGTGTTAGTGATATATGGTGTTGGTGTAGGCTTCTGAATGAATCAAAAAGTATGTATGACGATAGTGAAGGCGTGTGTAAGAAATAAATGGTGTCAATGGTGATTGGTTAGGATTAATAGCGGAGTAAGACAGGGTTGTGTTTATGTCTCCTTGGTTTATTCAATTTGTAATATGGATGGGGTTATGAAGAATTGAAGGTGGGATGGCAAGGAAATGGTGTTAGAAATGGTGGCGAATGGAGTTGAGTGGAGGGTGCCCTACTATTATATATGGCGATGATTTTGGTTTTATGTGGCGATCTGAGAGAGTTTGAGAGGATGGTAGAGAGAATATTGGCAGGGTGTGTAAAAGGAGGGGCTTGAAAGTAAACGTGGATAAGAGTAAGGTTATGGTTTGTGAGTGGGGGGGGGGGCGGGGGAGGACACTCCTCAGTGTGAATTTGTTAGATGTGAGCAGCTAGAACAAAGTGTCTGAGTTAAAATATTTTAAGGGATATGTTGGATGAGAAGGGAACTGACGATGCAGAGAAGTGTAGTAGGAATTGTGAATGGCAGAAGGTGGGCTGGTGCAATTAAATCGTTGGTGAATGCAACAGGGACTAACTTGAGTGTTGTGCTAGGGTCTTACATGAGGGTATGGTTGTTACCTGTGTTTATTGTATGATAGTGAGACTATGGTCTGGAATAAAGAACAAATAGATCTAAGTTCAATGTGTTCAGATGGACAATCTAGGGGTGTGCTAGGTGTGAGAAAGAATTGATAAAGAGAGGATGAACGTATTAGAGATGGTGTGTGTGAAGAAAGGGGAAATGAGAGAATAAATGAAAGTATGTTGAAGATGGTTTGGTCATGTGGAAAAGGATGAAATGATAGTAGGTTGGTTAAGCGATGTATAGTGGGTGAGTGGTTTGGGAACACGACCGGCTGGGAAGACCGAAGAGAAGGTGGATTGAGTCAGTGAACGAATGTCTGAAGGAGAGAATTGAGTTTGGGCAGAGGCGAGAATAAAGGTGCATGATCGGAGAGAATGGCGGGGTTTTGAAGGGGTATGGGGATGGTTGTGGCCCAACTGGGGCCAGGGATGAACCCTACATTGACGATTTACCCATAGTGAGAGTCCGTCGCTGTCCCATGATGTTCTAGGTGGATTTTCTGTCTGTGACGAGCTCTCACTAATATGGTACAGAAGGGGGCGGTAAGGCTGGGCTTTCTTTTCGAACGTTTGTCATGTTCTCCTACAGCTTTTTCTTTTCCGATGCTTGTACAGCACCTTACCCAATCTTGGGGCAAAGAGGAAGGTGAAGGAAAAGAAAAAGAAAGAATATAATATATTATATATATATATATATATATATATAATATATATATATATAATATTATATAATATAAATATATATATATATAATATATAAGGCCAATATAGGGATAAAAGTATCGTATCGGAATCGAGACGGCAAATATTTTGGTAATCAGTACTGTATCGGCAATGAAAAATTGCGAGTACTTGTATCGGTATCGACCTTAAATTTTGGTATCGGTGCAACACTAGTAGATATATGCGGAAGGTAACGTCTATACAGCCTACATAGTGCGCACATGAATTTTGTCATTCCTAGGGAATATGCAAAATAGGGATCCATGATAGGCACGAAAACGGGATGTGATACAGCAAATTCGAGAATATGTTGGAATCAGCCAACCTCCGAACTACTATATAATCTGCTACAAAAGTCATTCCAAGAAAAATTTCCACCTTTTTTTTGTTTACCAGTGTAAGTTTTCTTTATTTTTCCCTAAATGGATGACCGAACTTTGAAATAACTTTTTGGCTGAATACTTTTAGCCGAATATTCGGTATTTGTGTATTCTGGCTTTTTCACTATTCGGCACATCCCGTAGATATATATATATATATATATATATATATATATATATATATATATATATATATATAATATATATACATTATAATATATATATATATATAATATATTATATATATATATATATATATTATATATATTATTATTATATACCTATATATAATATATATATATATATATATATATATATATATATATATATATATTATATATTTATATAATATATATATAATTATATATATATATATATTATATCATATTAATATATATATAGTATATATAATAATATATATATATAATATATATAATATATATATTTGTCCATAAAAAAAAAGTCCAAGCAAAGATACTCAGTATAAGGCAGAAAAGGCATTTCTTTGAAATGCAAGGTCGAAGAAGTATTTTCAACATCTATTGAAGAAGCAGGACCATCAAAGTCAAAGAATAGCAAAATGGATAGAAAGATGGAAAAACATGAATTCAGGGAATCAATCAGAGGCATAATTTAATACATTTATAACCTGAAATATATTTTTAACATTCAATATATTTCATAACTTTATGTTCTTAATTTTATGATATACATTGTTCCATAAATCAAATATACATTAATAGTATTCTCACTTCCCTAGGTATGAATCCTTGATGAGAACTCTAAATGAAGAATTTAAGGCTACTACTACATACAAGTGCTTCCTTCAAATACTTACATTGTCTCCATACAATATAGAAGAAACCGAACCATTCTTTGAAGCAACATGATATTTGGTTAACAAGGCCGGAAGATGGAAAAGAGTGTTTGGTATTCTAAAGAGAAGTGCCAAACTATTACAAAGAAAAATGAATAAATACAGGAAAGGTAGAAATGGTCAAGAACTTCTATGAATACGATGAGATAATTTGGATATATCCAGTAAGGCAGAGACTAGGAAACCTTATGGAAATTTATTTAAATTATTAGGAAACTGTTATCATGCCAGTAGGATTTCATCCTATGCTTGTATGAGGCCAAAGTGGTGTGTGATAGCTGGGGTAAAAGGAACCCATAAGGTCTTTGTTTTCACATTCCACCAAAATCCCAAGCTTAATGATATCGGCAAATGGTGAAAAGGATTTAACTCACAACATCCTAATAGATAAGACAGTTTGTGACAAAAACAATCAGAAATGTATGTTGCGGCAAATTAAAAAGTCCCCAGGTATAGCAGGTGTCGTAGATTATTTATTTTTCTAGATGTATTATCTGAACATGACAATGTATAATATTGTCAATGGGTAAGCACAGACAGAATGACTATAGAAATATTTGTGAAACCTGTTGATGAGTTTATTTACTGCTTGTAAAATAACAATGTTAATCAGTCTCGCCATCATTACATAACAAAGACTCAAATGGCATATTTGAGTAGCTTGAAAGAAACTATACTTTCTGATGAGGCTATTGTAATTGTTGATTTTGCTGAGAATTAATCATTTGTTGATCAAGATGCTGCCCAAATGTTTCATTGGCCAAATGATCAGGTTACGTTCCATCCCATTGTTATATATATTACTTGAATGCTGACTGCAAGGTTGATCACTAAAGTTTGTGTTATCAGTGATTGTCTTGAATATTCCACTACTGCAGTCTATACTTTTCAACAGAATTTTGTGAACATAATAAAGCAAAAATTTTCAGCAATAAAACAATTGTTTAATTTTCAAATGGTTGTTAGGCACAATATAAAAAGATTCAATTTTATTAATTTATGTTATCTTGAGAATGATTTTGAAGTGAAAGCAGAATGGAATTTCTTTGCAACAAGCCATGGGGAAAGTGTGTGTAATTGAATAGGTGGCACAATTAAAAGAGCAATTCCAAAAAGCTTGCAAAACAAAACAGTGAAAAACCACATTTTGACTTCAGAGTCATTTTACAACATTTGTAAATCTAATTTTAAGAACACTGAATGCCTATTTGTTTCAAAATCTTAAACTGAAATGAATAAAAACACCTTGTCAAGTAGATTTCAAACGTCTCTTCCAATTAAAGGTACTACAGGTTTTCACAGATTTGCTCCTAGTGAAAAACACAAAATATTTGCCTACAAGATATCTAATGGTGAATCACCAATTTTGTTTAAGATGAGTAAAGTGGAATCTGATAAAAGTGACCCAGAAATTAGTGAAAACAAAATTTAATATATTCCAGGGCAATATGTTGCATGCATATATGATAAAGCACTCTGGATGGGGATTATATATGTGTCTCATGGATTTGGTGATAAAAATAATTTCTTATAATACTCCAATAAACAAATAAATATTTTTCCCGACCAAAAAGATAAATGTTGGATACCAAAAAGGTGACATAATGTGCATGATTTCAAGTCCAAGCATTATTCCAGGCATTAAAATAACATACAGTACTCATTTGAGTACAAGGATGTAAAAAGAGTTAATTGTTTATTCAAAATGAAGCTTAAAAGTGGTAAATGTATTTTAAATACTACTCACATGTTATTTAATATTTTACATTAAGGAAATTTATGTTAATTGTTGTTCAAGATGCAAAACATTTTCCTTCAGGATTACATTAGGTCTAATTTCGAGTAAATCAAAAAAAAATTTAAGTTCACTTAAGTCAAAGTAAAAATTAAGCATTAAATACCAGGGCTGCGGAGCTGCAGTCAAAATTTTTGGGGTCCTGGAGCCGGAGTCAGTGCCGCAAAAAAAAGACGCTGCTCCAGTATTAGTATCCTTAATATAAAAGTTAACTGAAATATTAAAATATTTTGGCAAGCCGTTTCCAACACATGTTTTGTAAAAAGATGTTTGTAAACAAAGAATTCTTCCGTGCAGCCCACCCATTTATTAATTCCCAAAATCGAGGATTTAACAACTAGCGCCTGACTGACATTTACGTGACATAGAAGTGCGCAAACGGGCTCTGGAAACGATGCATGTGCGCCTGTGTGCCAGCCCGGGCTGCAGTCGGGCTTCTGGAAACGCAGTTAATATAAAGTTCTTCGGGTATTCAAAGTTTAAAAAGCTTTTTTCAGAAGCAGGTAACGTGTTTGAGAATAAGAGATGACGTTTAACTCCACAACATGGAGCAACTTATTTTCCTACACCACAACATTTCAAAATTCAAATAAGTTCATTTTTAAGTAAGAAAATTATGGAATCTTGTTTTAAAAATTTAAAAAATTTTTGCTTACACAGTTTAGTTAATATTTTGTTTTGTAGTAGTTTCTACTTTAAAGTTAATTTCTTATAATAATAATAATAATAATAATAATAATAAAATAATAAAATAATAATAATAATAATAATAATAATAATATAATAATAAATAATACCTTGTACAAATTTTATTTATCCCTAGATTCTAGAGCAAGATTGGCACAAAAAGATCAAATATTTAAATCAACTGATTTTTTTACGTATTTTTTTTATTATTATTAAAAAGATAATTTTATTTTTCAGGCCACTTTTTTTTCTAAATTAATAATTGATCCGAGCTATTACATAATTATGATAAGTATATTTCATCTCTGAATACGCAAATTATTATGGGTTTCAAGTCATTTTATAAAGAAATATAATAAAAATAGAGTTCTCATATATTAAACAACAGAAATATAAAAAAAATTTTATATATATATATATATATATATATATATATATATATATATATATATATATATATATATATATATATATATTAATATATATATATAATAATAATAATAATAATAATAATAATACCGTCAACCGGGGTAATTTCAGAAAAAAATCGGCCTTTTTTTTGTTTTTAATTACTGTAACTTAAAAAACTAATAACACCTTACAGAAATTAGTTTCTATTCCAATAATAAATTAGGCAAGTGGCAATCATTTAATGTAAAGAAATTAAAAAAATAAAAATAATAACTATTTTTAAAAAATGTCTAAAAAAAGAAGGAAAATTTTTTTTTTTTGGGGCAATTTCAGAAAACCTAAAAAAAAATATAAATTTTACCCATTTTTGGTTGACACTAGCTGAAATGAGCTTCCCTAACGTGTTAGTAGTAAGTAAGAATGATAAATTAGCTGCATTGCCAGATTTAGCTGATTTTTTGTTAAATCTGGCACCCTTAGCAATTTTTAGCTACTTTTTAGTTTTTGTTGTTTTCGGGTATGTTTATATGGGTTTCCGATGCCTCCGAGTTGATTCCCGTGGTTACTGAGTCAATTGGCCACCCCAGTCAAGGGTGAGGGGGTGGGGGGGGGGAAATAGAATGGAAATCTGAAATTGCCCCGGGGTTTTAAATGTTAAATAACTTTTTAATGAAATGTGCTATCACTATGTATTTTATATGTATACATAGCTTAAAACCTGTACTATCAAATAGTAAGTGATCAAATTTTACAATTTTTTTTTTATTTTTTCGTACACAGACCTTATAAATCAAAATTACAAATTTAAAAAAAAATTTTTAAAGAAAAAAAAAAAATCTAGGTTATTTATATATTTTTTTAAAAAAACTTTTTTTATGCAGTTCAACTGCAACCTGTTAGTATGCTACGACTTATAAAAAAAAAAATTTTTTGTAAAAAAACTTTAGTTTTTTTTTGTTTAAAACAATAAAAACTAAAATTCTTGAAAATGCCCAGGAGTTCTGAATTACCCGGACCGGTATACTATATATAATTTTAAATAACTTAATTAAACTAAATATTATATTTACTAAACTAATTATTAATTAGGTAATAATTAGGATTATTAACTAATTTTATGAAAATAATAATTAAAAAAGCAATTTGTCTAAAAAAAAAAAAAAAAAAATAAAATCACAAACAAATCAAAAAAAATCCCCAACCCCGTTCTAGAGTATTAAAGCTTTCTTATTTATATATACTATATATATTATATATATATATATATATATTATATATAATATATATACTATATATATATTATATATTATATATGATATTATATATATAGATTATATATATATATATATATAATATATAATATATATATATATATAATATATATATTATATATATATAATATATTATATTTTTTTTTTTCGAAAGTATACTAGCAAAGGTCATTTTATTATGATATTTGTTCAAATATATCAATTTTCAATATTTTTTTTTTATGCATAATCATAACTGTGTAAATGAAAATCAATTACTGAAATTTTATTTAGAAAGACTTTGAAAAGTGGAAAGTTCCGGTTAGTTCCGGCCGGAACCGCAACTTCCAAAAAATCAAGGTTCCGGGCACACTAGTTCTGGTACATCCTTAATATATATATATATATATATATATATATATATATATATATATATATATATATATATATATATATATATATATATATTATATATATATATATATAATTATAATAATATATATATATATATATATATATATATATTATATAATATATATATATATATATATATATATATATATATATATATAATATAAAATATATATATAATATATATATATATATTATATATATATATATATATATATATATATATATATATATATATATATATATATATATATACGGCTAGAATTATATACATTATATAATCCACGCATATAGATAAAGAAAAAAAACAATGCATTAGAATTCTATTTCAAAGTTTGTATAATAGTAATTAGGTTGAAGGGCAACTGCGCCACCTGTTGTTAAGCCCTGAATATTATTATAGTATATAGTATAATGTACAGTATTAGTCGAGAGAGTCTGACGTTGGTTTTCGTGCGAGAGAGTCGTGTACAGAGACTGCTGCTACGCAGAAAGTGCTATTTGTGTTTTTAGCATTCTAAGAGTTAATCTAATGTTTTAAGATAACTCACGTGATATTATTTTACAAGTGAAATAATTTATTATAAAAGTGAAGCCATTCCTATTTATTATTCGTATTGAATCTATGCTTAAGATAAGCTACTATTTTCCTTTGGTCGTTGAAGAGACCGCATCATTGTTTATTCATTCTACTGTCGCAGAATACAGTAAGTCTAATTATTCCATATCACATTGTATGATAAATTCTACAAGAAGATATTTCACTGTTATACTCTACAAGATTTAAATGTTTATGCAAAGACTATTTGTGCAGCATCGCATATCTATGTTCCAAGAATCTTTTAATATATCAAGTTGTTTATCTCTCTCTCTCTCACAAGTGTATTTAATGTTCCACGAAACCACGCTCTCTCAAAGATTTATTACAGACTCGATTTCTATTTAAATGCTCATGAATATTTGTATTATATTTAAGAAGATTTATTATTGTAAATAAAGTTGACAATCTCTGCTACGCATTTCTGTTGTTAAGGATAAAGATATTATTTACTGAACTATTTTATTAAAGGAATGTGACTTCTATATTCTACATTATTATTTCACAAGGATATATATATATATATAAATATATAATTATATAAGATATAATATTAAAATTTATTCTTATATGTGCATCGTCTCATTCAAGCCTCTTCTTCATTTCCAAGTGACCAATAGTAGATGGAGTTTGTAACCACTGATGAGTCCATCATCCTGTCTAGTAAAGCAATCTTCGGGAAGTTTTGATTTGTCTATTTCTTAGTGCACACGGGGTATAAACCCAATCAACGCAAGTACCTGTATGAAAGGAAAGTTGATTACAAAACACTTGCTAAGAAATAGAATGGCGACCGTTTAAACAGAACCTTCTAGCATCGTTTACACTGAAAATCTTTTATATTATCTACAATATACTTCAAGATTATTGAGGCGACTTTACTCTACATTGGTCTGAAGATATTCTTTTATGCTACAAAGAGCATTGAGGAAGCATTTCAATTTTTCAAAAGGATCATTTTCGGGGAGCAGAAGTATACAAGTTGCGAATCATATTTTCCATTCCTCAACGGATCCATCATTCTCGGAGCAGATTTAGATGTCTTTGAGAAGAAAATTAATCTGGTATTATATTATTATGAACTAAAGAAATGTCTTCAGGTACTGTTTGTATGTATATAAAATGCAAATACTGTAAGTAAAATAATTTCTTTTTCATATTTCTTATGTAAAATATATTTTTTTAATATTTTCATAAAAATAGCCATTTGTCATTTGGGTTCAATCCTCGCCTGTTATAAGTAATATATATACGATATTTGCTTAATTCTGATTGGAAGCGGCACCTGTGGACGTAGTGACGTAATCAAAGTTGTGTAGCCTCGCGTTGCTGAAACATAGATTCCTTGTTTCAATATTTCATTCACATTGTTAAAAATATATTTTAACATATTTTTTCTTTTATATAACTTTTTTATTACTTGAACAATAAATATATTATTATATATAGATGGTATATATATAATTATATAGTATAAAATACTTTAATATTTATTTTTGTATATTCATAGAATATAGAATATTCTAGATTCTTAATCGTTCAAAATAGGCTGTTGGAGGCTAGTTTTTGTATGTAATAACGGGGTTGATTTTATAATAGTAAAGACACTATAGACGGGTTCATTGGGCTTCATACCAGATATTTCCAGTTTATACGCAGTTATACGAGACTTGTATTATAACTGTAAAATTTTGTCGTCTGCTTATTTACTTATTAACAGATGTTTTTAAAATGTTCTGAAATGCTACTAGAATAAATATTGATATAAATATTTATTGAAATTTATATATTTTACATATATGTCATATATTTTATGAACATATATCATACTGTATAGTTTGTGTATCACCTGTACGAATGTGAGAGGCTTATGCGTAATAGTTTCTTTCTATATTAAAATCCTTACATTGACGTGTTATCAACTGCAAATAAAATTTTGCAGAAAAATTAAAAATATTTCTTCTTCCTCATTTCCTCTCCTACTGTTTGCGAGAGAAATTCCAGTTGCAGTGAAAAAGTATTTTTTGTATGAAAATTTTTCCACTCAAAATAAAAAAATTTATCCATTTTGTTTTCACATAATTTATTGTAGCCACAGAGGTGACCTTGTGTGAAGTGTGGCTTAGTGAAATGAATCTGGGATAAATAAAAATTTTCGTGAGGGCAAGTACAAACTTGAAGTAACCAGTACCTAAAATAATTTCATATATATATATATGATATATATATATATATATTATATATATATAATATATATAATATAAATATATATATATATATATATATATATATATATATATATAATATTATATTTTGTTCTCTGTATAAACATATTGTTTGTTTATACATATTTATTTACATGTATATTAATGTTCTTTATTGTTTTTGAGGTACCTGTCAAAGAAGAGATTGCATCCTTCCAGCAAATCAACAATTTCAGATTTCAAAATTGATCAGAGACTGTACTTAAAATTCGGAAAGAAAGTTTCCCATGCTGCATCGGAACGAGGATATAAGGCACTGTTTTTAGGGAGTTTTTCCTAAATATAAAGAGTGAATTTAATATATTTTTTTTTTATACAAATAAAAAGATTATTTTTTTTACTATATATTTTAATATTTATTATTGAAGGCAAACGTCCTTTCATTTATTTACTAATTTATGTCCAGAAGTATCATTGAAGCAACTGCCAGAAAGTGTACGCCAGAGTAAGTTTTTGCATTCCATTCTTACGTGGTTTTTTATTGTATTATTTTCCTTCTATTTTCTGCTGTTGTGGGTATTTTTCGTGTTCTTGAATATAGGGTTTAATATTTTCTGGTCGTAATTTATTCATCATTCTCAAATGCCTTCTGATACAGAGGACAACATTGAAGTTTCCTCACACGATACAACGGAGCAAATTCCTCCTGCAGAGATAGCTCACGGGGCTGAATCCGTCAATTTAAATAATCATTCTTTTTCTCAGTTAAATAATTCTTCAAACATGGAGCGTCAAACGTTGAACATTGACCGTTTGAGACACTCTAAGCCAAACATACCTCTGTTAGTAGGGTTTATAAACAACTCCTGGGTTGGACCGGAGCTTGGATCATGGTTTACTGCTATAGATTTATACTTCCAGGATGAACAGATAACCTCCGATGTCGAGAAATTACGGAGCTATGTACGTTTTGTGAATATGAAGGAGGTAATGCTTCATATCTCATCAGAAATACACCGGAACTCTTCAGGGCTGATAATTGGGAAGATTTTAAGAAGAATCTGTCGTATTGCTTAAATCCTTTGGTCTCTATTAGTTCTTTCGAAGCTTTCAGTGAGTTCATAAATGTAAAATGGTCTCATAATCACTCACTCCCAGAGTTCATAACGGAAGCGCAAAAAGTTTTACAAACTTTCCTTGATTCAGCGGCGTTAATGCATGACGTAAAGTTTAGTGACGAGCAGCGTCGTTTACTCTTGTTTTCTATGTTGTACTCAAATTCCAAACCTCAATTTCAACGAATCATACACGAAGATTTTGATGTTAATAATTCAATTCCGAAGCAGATTCAAACTTATTTGAAGAAAACTCACTCTTTAAATAATGGTAAGATGGCGTCAGCGTCAAATAAAGCTCCAAATCCAAATTTTTCTACCACAGTGTATCACACACAAACTGAGAAAAATGTGGCTCCACAATCTTTTCACCAGGCTCATACAGTAAAAAGTAAGCCTCGGAATCCTCAAAAGTCATTTTCAAATGCAAATTCCTTATCTCCAAAGCCTCAGAATACGCAAAAAGGTGTGTTTTGCCGTAACTGTGAAAGACATGCCCACCATACTTCTGAATGCGTGTTCGGTTCTTTTTGTTCAATGTGTTACAAGCCACATATGCGGGGGTCTCAAAGAAATTGCCAAGGCACATTCTGGGAACCTTATTCACCTCAGGGTATTAAGAGGGTGAAAGTTATAACGCCAGTCGAGCGTGAAAATTACGAAAGAAATCAGACGAATTTCTATAGGGGTTCAAATTCTCATTTTCATAAGGGTCAAAGTAACTCAAGGGGAAGTTACCAGGTAAATCATTGCTACAATATGCCAAATACATATCATAAGAGTGTAAATTATGATAGACGCATGACAGGTAGGTCAAATAATTATTCAAAAACCGAGCTGCGAAACGCCGGAAACAAAAGTTGTAGAGCAAATTCTCCGCACACGTACCAATTTGCAGAGAACGATTTAGAGTCTCAAGTGCACTTATTGGATCCAAATTATAATCCAAATAAGCAATTTCATTATAAATCTGAGAAATATAATTCACAAAGGCATGCAATGTATTCTAAAAATTCTTATTTTCCGCATCAATCAGTACGAAATCGATGCTCAAATTTCCGTAATCCGCCGAGTTTTGATCGAAATCAGGATCAGTTTTCTTATTTTCCTAAGTCGAATTTTTGAGAAAGGCTACGAGTTTTCTGCCTCAGAACGTCGTAGTTGCGCCATTAGAGGCTAATATTACAAATATTTTCAATAATACATCGTCTGTTTCAAATGTGTATAAAATAGATGATATTCCTGCAATAGGTAAGAGCTATTTTCTAAAGGTAAAACTCACGGTAGAGTATGAGTTTATCTACGAGATGTCAAGCTACCTTGACATAGGTTCAGGTGTTTCTTTATTACGCCAGGGGACGTTTGAAAGGTTAAGAAAATACTATCCTTTAGAATTGAAAGAGGATAACATAGTGCTAAAATCCATATCTGGAAACGTGATCCCAAATCTGGGTCGTGTAAAGCTCCAGCTTCTGTTGAACGATAGACTGTTCAATATTCACGTAATTATTGTCAACAACCAGTGTACTTTCAGTGGGAATATGTTGTTAGGCACTGATGTACTCGCTTCGTTGCCCATTTCTTTTGATTTAAAGAATGAAATGTTAATTATGAATGACGAAAGGGGCACAAGTAGTATTCCTTTAACTGCGTGGAGTCCGCTCCTTGATGATAAAAATTCTGTTTTTAATCCTTTATCGCATGATAAAAATGTTCTTAACGACGATTTTAAAGTCGATAATACTGTTTCTTTTTGCAAAACGCAATCTATTAATTTCGAGCACGAGTCTTATATTCATGAACTTTCAATTTTCGATGATGAAAGTTACGATTTGTTTTTGCCGAGTACTGTTCAATTTAATGCTTATTCAACGACGATATTGTCCGTTGATGTTCGTTCAAAGGCGGGAACCTTACCCCCTGAAGAAGTTTACCTCGTTTCTGAGAAAAATATTGTTTCAAATGTCATTTTTGCCAATGTGTTAAGTGGTGTAAAAGATGGCACAATTTTAGTCAAATGTGTTAATTTAAGTTCAGCTCCAGTCACTATGGATAAAAATACAAGGGTTTCTAAAGCAAATTCTTTGGGTTTTCGTAGTTCTTATTCAAACATAAACCGGATAGATACATCCGAGGGTCTTTCTAATTCTGAATTACGCGATGTGTATAGGGAAATTCTGCTTTCAAAGTCGAAGAAAGAAGCGGACTTAGTGGTGTTACAGGATGCGTCACAGTTAGAAACCATCCTTGATTTCTTAATAGAAAACAGAGAAGTAGTTGCTCTTAGTAACGATCGTGTCGACGTATGTCCTTTGGGTAAGTTTAAATTAGAATTAACGTCCGATTGTCCGAATTATATATTTACTCCAAACTACCTTCTTCCGCACAAATTTCAGTCAGATATTGATAGCTGGGTGAATAAATGCATGTTGGATGGATATATAGAATCCTCTGATTCACCGCACTCGCATCCACTCTTAGTTCTTCCAGTCAAAGGGAGTCTAAAACCGGAAGTTATTTTAGATTTTAGAAGATTGAATAAATATGTTGTTCCTGTACCAACTGCATTGCCGGATGTGCAAAATACGATTTCTAAGTTAAGTGATTCCAAAGTTTATTCAAGTCTGAATCTTAATTCAAATCCGTATGGCGTTGAAGTCGACAAAGATAGTCGCCCATACCTTGCATTCTCTACACATAGAGGACATTATCATTATAAATTACTTCCAAATGGAGTTAAAAATTCTTCACAGGTCTTCTGTAAATTAATGGAAGCAGCTCTTTCTCACCTGTTAGGTATTCACGCGCTCATCTATCTTGATGACATCATTGTTTATTCTAAAGACATAGATTCACACTATCGTAGTTTAAGGTTAGTGTTTGATGCTTTAAAGCAAGCGAAGCTTAAAATCAAGTTAGAAAAAGCGAACTTTTTCAAAAGGTCATTAGTCTATTTAGGGTTTCTTATTTGTAGTGAAGGTCTGTCCGCAGATCCTAGTAAGTTAGAAGTACTCAAATCATTTCCAGTACCTACTGATATTAGCTCAGCACGTTCTTTCATTGGTTTCACATCTTTCTATCGCAATTTTATTCCTCATTTTTCTGTTGTTGCACAGCCGATTACAGCTCTTTTCAAAAAGGGTGTAACATTCGTCTGGCAAGAAGAGCAACAAAAAGCTTTTGATATTCTCAAGCAAAGGTTAATCGTAGAACCTTTATTGCAATTTCCGGACTTCAATAAAGAATTCATTTTATGCACAGACGCCAGTGGGATAGGTTTAGGGGCAGTTCTCGCACAGAGAGATTCAAATGGTAACGACAGACCAATATCATTCGCTTCAAGAATGTTGAGCAAGGCCGAGAGAAACTATAGCTCGATTGATCGAGAAGCCTTGGCGATAACGTGGTCGTTGTCTAAATTCAGAAATATAGTTTATGGGTATCCAATAAAGATCTATACAGATCACAAACCTCTTGTGCAAATTTTCAAAAGTAAAGATCTGACACATAAATTGGCCAGATGGGCTGTAAGGGTTAACGCATTTAACCCTGAAATATTGTTTATTGAAGGTAAAAAGAATATTGTTCCAGACATTCTTTCAAGATGTCCACCACCTTCTATTTCTCCTATATCTTTGGTGTCAAATATCGCAGATAAAAAGCTTTATAATCTTACGTTCGAGGTGATTAAAACCGAACAAGAAAAATGTGAAAGATTAGCTCCTATTATAAAGTTTATCAAAGAAAAAGGTAACACGTTCTGTTATCCACATGCATATATTAAAAATATATTATATTACGTTACGAAGGAGATGCAATATCTCATTGAAGTTCCAAATTCTTTGGTTTATACTGTTTTAAATCTCAATCACTGCAGTCTTGGCGCTGGCCACATGGGCGCTTTACGCACAGAGAAAAGAATCAGAGAACGTTATACGTTTCCGAAGTTATCGAAGCTTGTTCAGCAATTTTGTAAAGAATGTCCTTCTTGTTTACGTGTTAAGGGGAACATTCCTAAGCGTGCATCTATTTACAAGTACCCAATTGCATATCAGCCATTTAGTAGAATACACACTGATATCATTGGACCACTTCCTCCTTGTTCTAAAACGGGTTCTAAATATATTCTGGTTTTCAAGGATTCACTTACGAGGTATGTTGAATTGTGTCCCATACCTTCTCGAAATGGTGTTCACATAGCAAACGCTTTACTTCATAGAGTTATCGTTCGACATAACACTCCTTCAGTTCTTTTTGCGAAAGATGCAGGTGATTTTGTTCCTTCATTTTTCAAACAGCTATGTAAGCTTTGGAAAATTCCAAAAGTTGAAATTTCTATCCTTCCTCCTGTTCAAGAAAACAACGTGGAACGTTGTGATTTAAAAGTAAAAGAGTACTTGCGTCGTTATGTCAGGGATCATGGTAATGATTGGACATCCTACCTTCCATTCGTTCAATTGTGTTTGAACAGCACCTACAATGAGACGTTAGGGGAAAGTCCACATTTTGTTCTATATTCGTACAATAAACGCTTACCTTACGATGTAGATAACTACATCACACCTTTCTCTAGTATAAATAAAGATTTCCAACCAAGTCATGAAGAGTTAAAAGACTTAGCAATACGCACGAATTTGATTCGCGAGATAGCGAAGGAAAATTTAGAGAATGAAACGAACAAATTCATAACCAGACAACGTAGTAAAGCTCTGGATAGGGATATTCTCGTGGGTAGTCGTGTGTACATATTAGATATAAAACCTTCTGGACTACCTAAGAAATTACACAAACGTTGGGTCGGACCTTACAGGGTTGTCGGAATTCTGGGAAGAAACAGATTTATATTACAATGCTTGCAAAGTGGACGAGAGATCGCTGTTCATAGCGATAATTTCAAAATTGTTGCTGAACCTATTCTTGATCCAAATTTTCCTCAAACCAAGGAAAATTCTGCTTCTAAATCTGATCAAAGCAAGAAAGTTCATTTCAATAATGAGGTAGATGATGAAACGGAAAGTTTATCTCAAGATGACGAAGATGAAAATGTCACATTTCCTCATCAATATGCAAGAAGTGCAAGTAAGATTCTTAGTCCAATTCATGAAAGAAACAATCTTCAATATTCGAATTCTTCTTTTCAGGATCCTATTCGTATTCAAAATGATGTAAATAGTCCGAATCAGGTTAGTCATAATCGCTCTGAAGGAAATACTTCTCGTTCTGATAGTACTTTCCAATCTTCATTTTCGGGTTTTAATAATAATAGTGGAAGTTCATCTTTTCGTAGTTCAGATATATCGAAGTCAGAAACTGATACTTCTGATAGTAGTTACAAACCATATCCGCTATTTAAGGGAATTCGGGACCAGAGTCCTCGGTTTCTTCGTTCTTCTAATAGGGCACCTCCTATTCATAGTACTCCGGTATCTGATGAATTTCGTAATCTTCCTTCCTGTTCTTCCAAACGTAATGATTTGTCATTCTCTGATTAGTGTTTTCAGGTTTCCTTTCGTGTCCATTCTTTCATTGAAATGGCTGGCAATTTATGGTAGATGTTTCAATGAGTTGCAGATGGATATATTTTAGATTAGAATTTATTTATTTTTTTTTTATTAATGTTTTATAACTCCCTGAAACGCTTACCTGATCATGAGAAAATGAAATTGGAGATTTTGGAAGAATGGTAATCTGTTCTATGACATCGTATATCATATGTTGTAGGAAAGTTAGTTAAAATCGAATTCAAACGCTTTGTTTTTATTTAAAATCATTGTACAGTACATCCTAGAAATTTTATATTATAAAATTCCTTCCTCGGAGGGGAGGGTATTCTATACGGCTAGAATTATATACATTATATAATCCACGCATATAGATAAAGAGAAAAACAATACATTAGAATTCTATTGCAAAGTTTGTATAATAAAAGTAGGTTGAAGGGCAACTGCGCCATCTGTTGTTAAGCCCTGAATATTATTATAGTATATAGTATAATGTACAGTATTAGTCGAGAGAGTCTGACGTTGGTTTTCGTGCGAGAGAGTCGTGTACAGAGACTGCTGCTACGCAGAAAGTGCTATTTGTGTTTTTAGCATTCTAAGAGTTAATCTAATGTTTTAAGATAACTCACGTGATATTATATTTACAAGTGAAATAATTTATTATAAAGTGAAGCCATTCCTAATATTTATTCGTGTTGAATCTATGCTTAAGATAAGCTACTATTTTCCTTTGGTCGTTGAAGAGACCGCATCATTGTGCTATTCATTCTAGCTGTCGCAGAATACATAGAGTCTAATTATTACCATAACCCATTGTATGACTAAATTCTACAAGAAGATATTTCACTGTTATACTCTACAAGATATAAATGTTTATGCAAAGACTATTTGTGCAGCATCGCATATCTATGTTTCAAGAATATTTTAATATATCAAGTTGTTTATCTCTCTCTCTCTCACAAGTGTATTTAATGTTCCACGAAACCACGCTCTCTCAAATATTTATTACAGACTCGATTTCTATTTAAATGCTCAAATATATTTGTATTATATTTAAGAAGATTTATTATTGTAAATAAAGTTGACAATCTCTGCTACGCATTTCTGTTGATAAGGATAAAGATATTATTTACTGAACTATTTTATTAAAGGAATGTGACTTCTATATTCTACATTATTATTTCACAAGGATATATATATATATATATAAATATATAAATATATAAGATATACTATTAAAAATTATCTTATATGTGCATCGTCTCATTCAAGCCTCTTCTTCTTTACCAAGTGACCAATAGTAGATGGAGTTTGTAGCCACTGATGAGTCCATCATCCTGTCTAGTAAAGCAATCTTCGGGAAGTTTTGATTTGTCTATTTCTTTAGAGCACACGGGGTATAAACCCAATCAACGCAAGTACCTGTATGAAAGGAAAGTTGATTACAAAACACTTGCGTAAGAAATAGAATGGCGACCGTTTAAACAGAACCTTCTAGCATCGTTTACACTGAAAATCTTTTATATTATCTACAATATATATATATATATATGATATATCTTATAATATTAATAATATATATGGTAATATGTATATATAGTTTTCTATCTATCATTTTTCGGTTTTTTTATTTGAAAAAAAAAATCAAAATTTATAAAAAATTTACATTAATGAAAACTCTAATTTCAGCTTCTACTAAAATCTTATTTAATTTATGTAACTATTTATGGTCTGCATAAAAGGAATTTCACATCTACACTATTATTCATCTGCTTTATATTGTCTTCCTACAAGTTGATCTTTCCTCCTATAAATTACGATGAAGGCCTATCCGTATCCGCTCAATATGCACTTTGATGCGAACAAAATTTTCCAGTCTTAGTGACAACCCTTAATTTAAGTTTCCGCTGCGGATCCTGTGTGCGGAAGCTATAAGTAGTTTCTTTTCCCTTTATATTTCGTTCGCAGATCTTAATTTCACAAACTGTGGACACTAGTTCCAAAACTGAAGAAGATATGAGTTCCAAGACCGGGATATGCCAACTTCACTAGGGTTATATCCTGGTTCTTCGGGATCACAAACTGGGAGCTGAATAGAAACAAGAACTAATAATCATTTCCAATACATCATCCACGCAATAAATTCTTGCTTATAAACTCCTCAAAAGTCAACAAAAAAATTTAAATAATGATGTACTAAATTTACTTTATTCATCTTTTATTACTTTCCTATCAGTAAAAACATATAAATGAGAACATAATAATCTATAATATTTACCCTTTTAATAAGGCAAAGAGTTACTCTCCAGTCGTCTTTTCTTGGCTTCTGATTATCTTCCGGTTTATTTTTCTTGCTTTCTTATTTTCTTTTTGTTGTTTATTTTCCTTCTCAGATGTTGATTTTCCGTTTATTTGATTTTTGTTCTTTTTCTCTGTTATATTTTTTATTCAAAAATCACACTGTAGGAAAGAGAAAAACAAGACATAGATGATATCCATCTCAATATATATATATATATATATATATATATATATATATATATATATATATATATATATATATATATATATATATATATATATATTATAATATTTTAAAACAAAAGGGAAAAGAGAAACTTACGGATATTAGAAGGTGGAAACCTCCTCTTGGAATAGCTGTGGAAGGTTGCGTTGGGCCTCCAGAGGACGTGGTTTCTTTATCAAGAAACACTACTCTGATGTCGAATGAAACTCAGAACATCGGCCACATAAAACAAAAAAAATTTACATAAGTTAGAAGCAAGAAATGGTGTAATGGAATTGGCAAAAGTATGGATGTAATAATAAAAATAATAATAATGATAGTGATAATGATAATGATAATAATAATAATAATAATAATGAGAAAAATAATAATGATAGAAGTAATAATAATAATAAAAGACAATAAAAAAAATGTAGTTACCTAGTTGTACTTTTTAATTGGTTGATAAACATGTAGGGATGTTAGGATTTGATGGAGAAACATAGGGTTATTGTGATTATTTTTTATTTTAAGTTTCAGAAATATTAAATTGATTAATAAAAAAATATTTATACACACTTCATTTACCTCATTTTTCACATTCATTCATTTGACACTACTTTTTCCTCTCTTTTATATAGCTACATATATGGTATATATACATATATATATATATATATACCGTAAAACGAGGATACTTTGTCAAACATGGGGCAACTTTGACACTTTCACCCTTATCGCTATTTGTAGTTCTATCTTCTTAAATATAAAAAATAGAGAAAAACGCCTGAATACACATTTGTTCAGCAATGAATAAGGAAAGATTCTGTAATGGTTATATAAAGGACAAATGATTATGTAGAAAGTTATGGAAAGATTTCAAATTTTTTTTGAAAATTTCCATTTTCCACCTCTATATGTTAATCATGTAATATCACAAAACTGAAAAGTTTAAACAAAAACTTTATTTAAGCAAACGTGTTATTTAGAGGGTTAAGAATAATAATCTGGCACAATATGATGGACATTAATTATGGTTATGTTAAACTTGACCTCTGAATATATTGGGGTTACTTTGACATGGGGTTTTTTGATGGTGGTGGGGTAACATTGACACCCCTAAAAATGACCTGGTACCTTAGGGACTCCCACCAATCAACTCAACGACCATGGCATTCAATTCAGCGGCCCCGTATACCTAGGAAATGATACCAAACACAGACCATAAAGCTAGGAAAGCTAGAAAAAGGCTAGGTTGCCAGAAAAAGGCAGGTAGCCAGAAAAAGTCTAGATAGAAGGAGGCTAAAAGTAGCTAAAAGTAGCTTTAAAAGGCTAAGGACTATATATACGCATTAAAAGGCTATAAGGACACAAAAGTAGCTAAAAAGTAGCTAAAAGTAGCTTAAAAAGGCTAAGGTTGCCAGATTAATACACCAAATAAGCTAAATCTGGCATTGCCTCACTTCACGCTACCATACCTACCTTTTGGGGATTATGGTATGGTAAAGTACCATATGTTCAAAAATGATTCTTTTATTTTTTTTTTAAATGGAGAAATACTTTATATTTTACTATTTTTTTTTTTTTTTAAATAGAAAAAGCATACTGTAGCACTTTAATTTACCAGAACTAACTATAATTATAACTATAATTACCTATAATTAACTACCTAACCCACCTGGTGGAGCAACTTTGACACAGGTGTCAAAGTATCCCCAAATGAAGGGGTTAACTTTGACACCCTCTTTAGCCACCCCTGCTGCTACCCCAGACAATCTACAGACCTGAAACTTTCTGTGAGTATTATATACTTTATGACTAGTATTTTGAATACTTAACTTTAGGATTTTGTTAGTAACAAAAATTTTGGCACACACCAATAGGGTGTCAATGTGTCAAAGTTCCCTCGTTTTACGGTATATATATATATATATATATATATATATATATATAAATATATATATATATATTTACACTTCTCAGAGTTTCTAAATTTTTAGAATTTTTAATGGAGAGTACATGCAAGGATAGGGTTGATAAATGGGGTAACTGGTTTGGTAAATTTGGAGTATAAAGAATGTCAATGGAAAGAGGTGACTATAGGGAGTATAATACACCCGTCAGTAACTGGGACTACTAGGTTTCCCAGCCTGATTAGGAATTGTAGCTGCTCCAAAAATTAGGCGACTGTCGTGGTATGAGATAGGGTCCCTATGGTTGATTGGCTTGATGACCAAATTAGCTCCCTGAACAGGTTGCCTGAAATAGAGAGAAAGACTCTCAACTAAAGTTTTTAAAGATATGGAAATGGTAATAAGCAAATAGGACCTAATCTAAATGTAAAAATTGGAAAGGGAAAATAAGTAATTATTTACATACCTTTGGTTCTTCCAAAGGCAGATAGAGTTGTTCTCCTTTTAAAAGTTTTTAGATACAAGTGTTTCTGAATCAACCTTAATTAACATTAATTAGAGACTGAAAAGGGGAAAAGAACTTCATGAGGTATTACATTACATTACATTACATTCCTCCCCACCCGTCATGACATGACGAAACTTAGAAGGGGAGGAAGGAAGCTGACGAACCAATGGAGAAATGTAGGGAATTGATGAATTAAGAACGAAGAAAAAAAACAATTATACAAAAGTGATCGAAAAGAATGGAATAGGTATGTACAAATGTATAAGTTTGTTTGCGTTGTAATTTTGTCTAACGCTTTATTCACCCCTTCGTAATATTTATTTATTTATTTATTTATTTATTTTTTTTATTTTTTTATTTCATATTTAGTTAATGCTCCTTTCATTCCTTTTTTTGGGTTCGTCTCTCGATGATCTTATGCTGTACCCAGGGGATGTCTGGCACCAGCCTGGAGGTTTGTTGTCGGGTTCGAGAAGCTATGTAAGAAGCTTGTGTAAGCCCTGTGGCCCATTGTACCACTTTTGGTCGTTTGGAAGTAGTTGGAGTTTGCTCGGTTAGGTCAAACCCCGCAAAATCTGGAAGTGTATTGGAGTCGATATCAGAAAGTCTAGGTGTGAGTCGTAATTTTGGTGTTTCCCCTTGACCAATGGTTGCTAAAATGTGTTCGAAATCCTGCTGATTTGGTGATTGTAGTCTTGGAGATCTGGATAGATGTGGTAGAGACTGAATGTCTTCCAGTGAGATCCTTTTGATATTACGTCTTTTTGGAGTTAAAAGTGTTTGATCCGTCCTTGATGATATATTTAGGGGAATATACGAGACATACGAAGGTTCTACTAAACTAGGTGAAGAAAATAATGGAGACGAGTCTGTAGCCAAGATTGGTGAAGTAGGGAAAGAAGGTTTATTAGTACCAAAGAATTGTTCAGGAGAAGAAAAGAGACTATTTAGATGGTAAGAAGTTAATGAAAATGGACTATGGTTAGAAGAACCATCACTAAGAATATTAGTATTTATAGGACTACTCTTAGAAGAAATACTCTCTAGGTTAGAAGAATAAATTGAATCTCTTACTGAAAGATTAGAAGAAACTCCCGAAATTTGAAACCCCAGCAGAAAATTCTCTCGTATCTTGTTTAATAGTTGGTGTGATAGAGAGTCCGCTTCTGTTCCGCTAAAGCCCACAAAGTCGTCATCATCATCATCAGAATCTTCTGACTCGGGGAGTTCATTAGAGACTGAGGGGGTGGTAGATTGTTCGTGGACCGGCTCAATTGGAATTTCCAGGTTTGGTGTTCTTGTTAGTAAATCATGGAATAATGGATTCCTTTCTAGATATGATGGAGGTGAGTGCCATTTCTTTAGTTGTCTATGGTGAACTCGATATAGCCTTTTTGTCTCGGGTACTTCGACTACATATGTCACCTCATTGGGATTAACTTTAACAACCTTTAATGGACCTTGATACCGGTCTTTAAACTTGTTTAGTGTCAGATCTCCAGGTAGCTGTATTTTTAGGGCCACCAGTTGATTTAATTCAAAAGATTGGAATTTCTGATGACCTTCATCCCAAAATTTATCGAACCGGGTCCAAGGAAGCTTTGGACGTGAGTCATGAGCCTCTTGGTATAGAATTTCCGCTGGCGTCTTCCTGGTTTCGGAATGAGGTAGGTGATTGTAGGTGAGGATCACCTGGGGTAATTGTAAATCCCAGCTAGTAGGCTGATTTAAAGAAAGTCGAAGGTATTGAAGAAGGGTTCTGTTGACTCTTTCAGTAACGCCATTGGATGATGGATTGTAAGGCGTTGTGTAAACGTGTTTAATATTCACTGATCTCAGAAAATCCTCAAACTCAGGACCACGGAACTCTCTGGCATTATCAGAGAGTAATCTGGATGGAATCAAAGGAAGATAGGGTAAGATGTTTCTTAAAGCAGCCGTTACCAAAGTGGTATGCTTAGTTTTTATCGGGACCGCTGCTACCCATTTACTATAATGGTCGATAAACACTAGAGCATAGTTGTTTCCTCTAGGAGTTTTAGGCAACTGTAAAAGATCTACAGCTGTCAGTTCAAATGGGTATTTTGTGTGAATTTTTAACTTTGGTGGTGCATGGTATATATTTGATACTTTGGCTAGTTGACACTTATGGCATGACATAGAGATATCACGACAAATGTCTCGCAGCTTTGGATGCCATATGATACGCTCCAGTAATGCATACAACTTCCTCTGACCCACATGGACGAATTCATGATGGTTGATTATTGCAATAGATACTGCGAAAGAAAAAGAAACAACGTAGTGATAGTGGTCATTGCGGTTCTTGTGAATAATATGATCATCCACGATGGACAAAGAATTTTTCGCATATCGAAACAACTTCAAGGGACCTCGCAAGGGCTGCTTTCGAAGTAAGGATCCCTTTAGCCGCCTCAGCACAGGGTCATTCTGTTGACATTCGGTGATGTGTGTCATAACGACTTCAACAGAGTCTTGGGGATCAATAAGGAGTGAGAAGTTATGAAAAGAAATCATGTTGACAAATGGAGCCACTTCTCTCACCTCCCCACCGGATTTTATTAGGGGTTTTGATTCAATAGAGACAGGTCCTGGAGGACTCTCTGGAACATCATCTACCACTAGGAAATAAAGATCAATTGGAGCTGGGGAAGCTTGAGCCAAACCTATTAGAACTGTAGTAGCAGATTCTGGCATTTTGTTTTTCGTTGGTATTAGTATGTTGTAGTGGATACCACCTAAGCAAAACAAACAGCACACTTCCTCATATCCAGGATCCCCAAAATGTAAGGGATGATCACTACCAAAATATACTAATACTCTAAGATGATGTAAGTTAGTGAATGCCTGTATGCTATGTGTGAAAGGTAGTTGTCCTGCATATTTAGTAAGTTGTAGTTGTTTCAGGGTGTGTGTTGCCTCTCTACCAGTTGGTAAGTTATACTTGTCTCTATTATCTATTAGTTCCGTCACCACTTCAGTTCGTAGTGATAAATGGGAATCAAAGTTCCCATAAAGGAAATGGGAAAAGCATTGGAATAAGGAATCTCCCCCACCTGGAGTTTTTATTTCTATGAAACCCTTTGGGATTTCATTTAGGTTGTTGACAATGGTAGGGTCTATTGTTATTTCATAGGGTGTCCTGGAAAGTATGTCTGCGACTATGTTATCCTTGCCAGGTACATATTGTAACTGGTAGTCAATATCATTTATTTCCTCCAATGTTCTGGCTATTCGTTGATTCACTAGAGGCATGTTTTGCAAGTATAGAAGGGGTTTATGGTCAGTAAAGATGACCACCTTGATCCCATAAAGGAATGGTTTCAGGGACCGTACCGCCCAGCGAATGGCAGCGACCTCTCGTTCAGTGGTACTATATCCTCGTTGAGCCTTAGAGAAGATCATAGAGATATAGGCTATAGGTTTTTCTGCCTCATTTTGAATTTGACTTAGACAAGCACCTGCCCCAATACCAGAAGCATCAGTGTATAGAAATAATGGATTGGCATTTGGAGATCGGTCGGGATAAGATAATAATGGAGGTGAAGTTAGGAGATCTTTTAGTTTATCAAAAGCCTGTTGGCATTGATCAGTCCAGGGGATTTTCTTGGAAGTACTTTTTAACAAGTCAAACAGAGGCTTAGCTATTTCGGAACAGTGTGGAATGTGTCTTCGGTAAAAATTTACCAGCCCCATGAATTGTCTGACTTGACGGACTGATTTAGGAACAGGGAAATCTTTGACCCCCTCTAAGTTCTTTTCAAGGGGTTTCATACCCCCATGTGAGATGACATGCCCTAGAAAATTTACTTCTCGGTGTAATAAATTAGTTTTAGAGGGTTTTAATTTAAAACCATACAATTGGAAAGCTGCCAGGACTTTTTCTAGGATAGATAAGTGCTTTTCAAAGGTGTCACTTATTATTAAGACATCATCTAGATAAACCATAACATCTTGGCATGGAATATGACGCAAGGCCAGTCTCATTGCTCTTTGAAAGGTAGCTGGACCATTCTTTACACCGAATGGCATTCGGACGAATTCCCAGTGTGCTAAAGGGGTGGAAAATGCTGTCTTTTCGATACTATCCTCTTCCATTTCAATTTGGTAGTAACCTTTGATAAGGTCGATGGTAGAGAAATAGTTTTTGCCTTGTAAACTAAACAAAGTATCAATTAAGTTAGGAATAGGGAAGGAGTCTCCTCTTGTCACTTCGTTTAGTTTACGATAATCTACGCAAAGACGCATTGTTCCGTCAGGTTTACGGACGGGCACAACTGGGGCCGAATATGGAGAGTGGGATCGGCGTATGATCCCATCAGCTTCAAGTTGCTGGCAGACCTCTTCAACTTCATAGAGGATGGGACCTTGAAGACGTCTGACTGGAACACAAACTGGTTCATCTACAAGGAGTTCGATGGAATGCTTGAGTATGCTGCGTACACTCCAACATCAGTATCCCCCAAACTCAGAGCAGTTGGGTACTTCAGTAAGAGTTGTAGAAGTTGTTCTTTCTGTTGATCAGACAAATCAGTTGTGTCCAGTTTAAAGGCTTCTTGTAGAGAATCTGGGGTCCATTCAGCATAAGTGGTTTGAGGTTGTTGGGTCAGTTCAACTATATTAATAGAGGAAGTTGGAAAGTTGGAATAATTGGATTTTTTAGTGAGTAAAGAAACCGTACCCGGTGAATATCCGCGTTTAATTTTGATGGTCGTATCAGAGATATTGTAAGCATGGAGTTGAATTACAGAATTAGAAGTATAGGAGATTACAGAATGGTCCATAATGAATCGGTTATGTTCATGGGGAGTAAATAAGAAGGTGGAATCCAATCCAAGTATTGAATAATCATAACGGATAGGAATGATGGTACAAGTATTTGGAGGGAGTGTGATATCATTAGCTAATGTAGCAAGGCCATCTTTCTCTACTACTGTTCTCATATCTTTGGCGATGATGGTGATGGTATTTTCATGGCGAATCACTAGTTCCTTTGAAGCTAAATCAGGTAGAAGGTTTTCTTGTTTAAGGAGATCATACCCAATAATTACATCATATGTGGTGACTTGTTCATTAACAACTATGAAAGGGATCGGTTGAGTAGTGTAAGTGTTAGATAAGTGGAGCTTCAGAGTTACTGCACCCATTACAGAAAAAGTTGTTTTTCCAATTCCTTCTATTCCGGTGTAATGGGTACTGTGCAAGGGATATTTGGTGGAATCTAATAGAGCATACGTTTTAGTAGTGATAAGGCTGACGGAAGCTCCTGTATCAACCAATGCAGTAAAAGGGTGTTGTTGATGGGAATCATGTATGAGTACTCCCAGCAATAGAGTATCTTCTGGTGGTGTCTGGAGAGTGTGAACTTGAATTATGGGTCCTTCAGGAACTACAGTTATTGGAATGGAATCAGAAATAATTTCAGTGGGTTCTAGAGAATCAGGATGATTAATATTAGAGTTTATTTTAATTTCTGTTATTTCAGTTGGTAGATTATGGGAAACCGGAAAAATTTCAGGTTCATCGCCATGAGTTCTGGCATTGAGCAATCGTTGGATACGTTCAAGATCTTCTTTGTCTAAAAGATCATCGTTTTCATGAACTGACTGTGACCTTGCAGTCGTTGAACGTATTTTTGGAAGTCGTTTTGGTAGAGGTGGAAGATAAGCTGCTGGAGAAACTACAGGTGGCTCCGTGGGTAGGTCATTCACCACAGAGGCCCTCCGTTTCCCGAATTTGAAGGTCGACTGGATGTTCGTTGTGGGCAATTCATTCCCAAATGATTTGGATCATTGCAAAGAGGGCATTTCATGGAATCGTCGCAAGTTTGTTGTTGGTTTCGTCGGTTGGGACAGTCCTCAACCACATGGCCATCTTCTTCACAATGAATGCATTTATTTTTAGAGAGGTAACATTCATCATAAACGTGCCCTCTTTTGCCACAAAAACGGCAATAAGGTCTAGCTCGGCACCCTCTAAGATCATGACCAGGTTTCTTGCAGTAGTTACATTTGGTTGGTGATCTAGGCCTTGCTGGTTGTGGTGACCTATCGGCTGTAAATCGTAGATTCCTGTTGTTAGAAAGCCCTTGTGAGTATGCTGGTCTATACGGTGGAGGTGTTTGTAATTGTTGAGGGATAGAAGAATTATAGTTAAAAAAATTAGGTGGAGGTTGGTGAGGGACTTGAGAATATGACCAAGGATTACTAGGTTGTGGAATTATAGGGTTGGGTTGCACGGAAGGCCTTCTTTGATTATAAAATTCTTGAGTTGGAATATGAGAGGGTGCTGGCATAGTTGGTTGACAGTTAGTAAGATCTATGAGTTCAGGTTGTGAGCTAGTGGCTGGAATAGGAGACGGTTGGGTAGATGACAGCAGTGGTGGTTCATCTAAATGAAGCTGGTCGTAATTTTGGTCTAATAGTCTTATTAGATCATCCCATGCAAGGAGTTCTCCCCGCAGGGGTAGCTCACAAATCATGATTTGGGACTTAACAGTTTTTATCAAGGTGGAAGGTAAACTATTAATTAATTTATCCCTAACCATTCTTAGTGATCTTACATCGGAATGAGGGAAAGCCTTCTCAGCTAGATCTTGTAAGCGAATAGCAAATAAGGGAATTTTCTCATTGGGAAGTAATTGAGCATCATAGAAGTTGGTAATGTCATTTTTGATTTGCTTATCCAAATACGACTGGTAGAATTCAGTAAGATCATGTTTTATCTGTGCATAATCTGCACTGCCTCTCATTAAGATGTCATAAACTTGTTTTATCTCACCCTCCAAATGCGAACCGAGGTATGTTCTCCATCCATCTGCATTGGAGAGTGGGTAGGATAATTTTGCATAATCCTCAAATCTTCTTAGAAAGTGGGGAAAGGTCTCTCCATTCGTCAGGTTATACTTTCCTATAGGAATCATCTTTTTGGGTTTCTGTTGTTCTTGGTTATTTTGACTTTGTAACATCTGCATCATCACCCACATCATTTGTTGGTTTTGGAGGATCAATTCTTTTACTGTCTGTTGATCTATATGTGGTTCTGCAGATGGATAATGGGGATGTGGTTGATTTGGAAAAGATTTCATAGATGGACCAGGAATACCTGATGGCATAGTAAACTGAAATGGGGCTGAACCTGAAGTAACTGGTGGAATAGTAAATGAGTATGGGGATGGACCCGAAGTAGATGGAAGTATTGTTGTAGATGGATTTTGGGGAATATAATTGGTTGTAGTTAAGTGTGGTACTGCATTAGGATGTGGGGATGGAGTTATGGGAAAGGTCAGCGAAGGTGGTAATTGGCTCGCTGTTGTTTGAGAATTAGTAATGTACTCAGACGGTTTCACAGTAAAAACGGCAGTCGAATAGGTCACGGAAGATGTAGGTATTGTTAAAACTGAGCCTGTTGAATGTGCTGTAATGCTAGACAACACATCAACCACCTCAGCTTGTGTTGTTTGACCAATCACTGTTGAGATTTTAATGTTTTGTTTATCTAGTTCACTTTCTCCCGTGTGCGCAACTTCCTCATCTGTAAATTTATGTTCCATATTGATTTTGATAATATTTAGGTATTATGAGTACAATGTTGATATTTTGGTATACAATATTTCTGTATATTAGAGATTAGAGAAGGGATTGTAATATTGTATATTCTTGTGTAGTATATTAGATATTAGAAAAGTTCAAAAATAGGACAGTTGGAGATAAGAGAGGAAAAAGGTAGCGTATTCGAGACGTAGAGTAGTATAGAACTACGCTCTGCTACCAATATAATAATTTAAAACAAAAGGGAAAAGAGAAACTTACGGATATTAGAAGGTGGAAACCTCCTCTTGGAATAGCTGTGGAAGGTTGCGTTGGGCCTCCAGAGGACGTGGTTTCTTTATCAAGAAACACTACTCTGATGTCGAATGAAACTCAGAACATCGGCAACATAAAACAAAAAAAATTTACATAGGTTAGAAGCAAGAAATGGTGTAATGGAATTGGCAAAAGTATGGATAATAATGAGAAAAATAATAATGATAGAAGTAATAATAATAATAAAAGACAATAATAAAAAAATGTAGTTACCTAGTTGTACTTTTTAATTGGTTGATAAACATGTAGGGATGTTAGGATTTGATGGAGAAACATAGGGTTATTGTGATTATTTATTTTAAGTTTCAGAAATATTAAATTGATTAATAAAAAAATATTTATACACACTTCATTTACCTCATTTTTCACATTCATTCATTTGACACTACTTTTTCCTCTCTTATATATATATATATATATATATATATATATATATATATATATATATATATATATATATATATATATATATATATATATATATATATATATATATATATATATATATATATATATATTTATTTTTTTTAGGGTTTTAAGTTTTAGGATTCTTAATATTAATGTCATTGCATGGAGTTATAAATGGTTAAGTTTGGTAACTTTGGAGTACAAAGAATGTCAATGGAAAGAGGTGACTATAGGGAGTATAATACAAAAAAACTCAGTAACTGGGACTACTAGGTTTCCCAGCCTGATTAGGAATTGTAGCTGCTCCAGAAATTAGACTGCTGTCTTGGTATGAGATGTGGTCCCTATGGTTGATTGGCTTGGTGACCAAATTAGCTCCCTAACCAGGTTGCCTGAAATAGAGAGAAAGAGTCTCTCAACTAAAGTTTAAATATACAGAAATGGTAATAAGCAAATAGGACCTAATCTAAATGAAAAAATGGAAAGGGAAAATAAGTCATTATTTACATACCTTTGGTTCTTCCAAAGGCAAATATAGTTCTTTAAAAAGGTTTCAAAACTCCAAAAGTGTTCCTAAAAATGTTTTAAATACAAACATATATAAATATCAGACTTTAGCATCTTATTTCATGTGTATCATTTGAAAAGTTTCAGTTTTTACCTGTATCAACCTGTATTAAGTTTTTTAACATTAGAGACTGAAAAGGGAAAAGAACTTCATGAGATATTACATTACAATATATATATATATATATATATATATATATATATATATATATATATTATATATATATAATATATATATTATATATTATATATATATATCATATATATATATATATATATATACCGTATATATCATATAATATATATATATATATATATATTATATATAAATATATATATTATATATATATATAATATATATATCATACCCATTTTGCTTATGTATGTTTGACATCCAGTGCCTAATGATTCGCCTTTCTCTTATGCGTTTCATATTCAAACCCATCCCTCCAGACAACATCTTAGAACACCACCTTTTCTTCCACATATCCATATAACACATACTTATATTCCACACCCTCTTTCTAGACAACATACTTACAGACATCCCTATCCCTTATATCCTATGTGTGGGGAGAAAAAATTGCCCACATCGTATGTCCTGCGTGTCATAGAAGGCGACTAAGGGACGGTGGCAGTTAGGTTGGCTGCCCACTACCACTTATCTTTTGCCAGGAATGCTAATGCATGCCTCGGGGAAGGTCGTGATCGCCGTAAGCGCCTTCTATCTTTTGGGGAAAATGTATGAATCGTATGGGTACATGGAATGTCAGAGGAATAAATGTTTAGGAGAAGAGGAGAGAGAGGTGATGGATGTATTTAGAAAGGGCAAATTTGGTTTGTCGCTGTGACTGAAACAAAGATGAAAGGAAAAGGGTGGAAAAATGAGTGGTGTAGTGTGAAATGTGTTTGTGTTGGTGTGCAAGGAATTGAGATGGGAAGAAGGATTTGCAATTTCTGATTAGTGACTTTGTGGTAGAGAGCTATGGTAGATTTGTGAGTGTGAGTACTAGAATTCTAAAGGTTTAAATTAAGTTTGAAAAGGTCAAAGATTTGTGTGGTTGCAAACATATGGTTCATCTGAGGGTAATGTTGAAGAGAGTGCGATTTTCTGGGATAATTTGAATGAATGTTTTGGATGGGGTGAGTAGGAGATTCAGTTTATTAGTCACATATCTGCCCACCCAAGGATTTTTTTTTTTTACAGTTGTCACCACCACTCATGGGCAGATCCCCTATTTAAGGAGGGGGTCTTGTATTACTAAAAAACTCCCACTCTCCAGGCAAAATACGTATAACTACACACCGCAGGCTTTAAAGTGAGGAGATTAAATTCAGTAGGAAATACAGAGGATGGAAGGAGAATTACACAGAACAGAGGTGGTGGGAAAGAAGAAGCACCAAGCCGA
>JABUQX010051547.1:7500-10000 GCA_015478945.1 Trachelipus rathkii | reverse complement strand
ACGTGAGAGGGGGAGGCTCCAACATAGTGTAATTTGCTTCGTGCGAGAGTGGAACAGCCGAATAAATTGCTGTACAGCGGATACTATTGTGTTTTTAGGATAGTGGATTTTAAGCGCCTGGAGGGTGGTGAACGAATCTGAATAAATGACATAAGAGTGGTCTTGTTTAAGAAATAAAATTCGAGAAAGGGCAATCATTATAGCTATTAATTCTGCCGTAAAAATTGAAGCATGAGGGGGGGGAGGGTATGGGGGAGGTTGTGGTCAGGAAAGCTTTAGTCCAAACAGATGGAAAAGAGGATTCAATCCAGATTCTGTTATACAGATCCAGTAAGAACGCTGATGCAAAAGGGCGAGCATGACGGAACATAATGTTCGAAATCATGTCTGGACCAAGGGCACCATCTTTGCTATTCGCCAGTGTAGTTTGATACTCTGCTTTATATTTCTAAGTTTCGCCACTCGCTGATCACTAGTCAGGCACTCCTGCCAATAAAAGAGGATTCGATCCAGATTCTGTTATACAGATCCAGTAAGAACACTGATGCAGAAGGGTGAGCATGACGGAGCATAATGTACGAAATCATGTCTGGAACAAGGGCACCGTTTTTGCTATTCGCCAGTGTAGTTTGATACTCTGCAAGTGTAAACAGATGGTTATAGATATGATCTTCCCCTTTTGCTGTCATATACGTCTGACGGTGCAGTGTCAAATTTCAGCTTTTGAAAGGCTTCAGGATAGCGGGAAGAGCCCGAGTGGGTAGCAAATCTATAAATTAATGCATCTGCAACAACTGCTGAAGCGAAAATCATATCGGTTATATCAGGCCCATAACGTAGGACTGTGGGTTAAGAGTTGTTGGATTGGCTAGATATTTTCTGTGCAACTTTCCACACGGAAGAAAGGGGAGTTGTGGAATTGACAGTCGAAGTATAAGCTCGAAAGTATTGTTTACGTGTTTGGAGGTTAACTCAACGAGATATCGCCGCAGCTGCATTAAAATTAATCATGTTTGGGGTGGTGCGGATTCTTTTGTATTGCCTGTAGAGGTTTTTCTTCTCCCGGTTAGTTTGTGCACACTCTTTGGATCACCATGGAGTTGCCGAACGCCTACCTGCAGAAGATCGCGGGACACAAGCTTCTCCTCTTGTGATGATAATTTGCTGGAAGAAGTTAAAGGCATCATCAATCGTTGGAAACTGCTTGTTGAAAGGAGAAAGTGGAGTAGCTGTGGACTGATAAAAAGGAGCCCACTCCGTTCGGTCCTAATGCCAGCTGAAATTAGGCTTTAACATTGGGCCCGGTGCAAGTTCATTTAAGGCTGTGGGTAATTGTCACTGCCGTATATTTATATTTATGTTTATATCAAAGCGTGACCAGGTAAAGCGATCCATAAAAGAATGGGAGCAAAAGGAAATATCAATACAAAAACAAGAGTGTGTATCTAAACGTTCATATGTAGGGAGTCCTGTGTTAAGGTATCCCAGGGAAGAAGAGTGTTAGGAGATCAACAAGGATCTTAGACTTACACGAGGTGACAGAGTCACCCCATAAAGGGTGGTGAAGTTTGAAGTTTCGTAGTATAACAACCGGAGTGAGAAGCTGCTTAAAAATATCAGCTAGGTCGGCCTTGGTAAACTCACTACTCGGAGCCAAGTAGATCGAGCAGAGAGTAAGGTCGGTAAACAGATGAATTCGTGCTGCCACTGCATGATGTCTAGTTTAAAGAGGAACTGTAGCATTGAGAACAGATTTATGAGTGAGTATTCCTGCACCTACCCCATCATTGTTACCTCTTTCTAGAGGTTAGCGACGATTTATATTCTGAAGCTTGGGAGAGTTCACTATATCATAGTTTAAGCTCCTGAAAACATATACACTTTGGTGTACATATGTTTATTAGTTGAACATGTTCTTCAAAATTATGGTAGTAGCGACGATAATTCCACTGAAGGAAGGTAACCATGCTATGTTGTTATAAATATTACGAGGATAGTCTCTATGAGAAAATTACCTCTATATGGATAGGGGTAATGTTAGAAGTGGATTCTGCTGATAAGGAAAGGCTGAGATGTGTGTCCGGACGAGGAGGAGCAACAAATCCTGGTGCTAACGAATAGTTGTGCAATAGAGATTTGGGTTGTACGATCGGTTTGGGGGGAATTTTCAGTGGTATTTGGTGTAGAGGCTTCGCCATGAATACGAAGTAAATTGAGTTCAACCACTCTTATTAGGTGAACTTGGTTGGTCGTTGGAAGAGCAACCAAAATGCTCATATTTAGGAATGGAAGCGATATTAGCATCTGCAAAGCAAGCAGATTCAGTAATGGGTCGAGAATGAGGGAATGTTTCCACGGAGGCAGTGTAAGCATTTGACACCGAAAAAGTGCCACTTTTTTTGTAAGGAAGTTGGAGTTGCGATATTGGGATCTAATATGGGATCCGTTGGATTACGGAGGTTTAACTATAGAGATTTTGTCAGTGAACATCAGGTGGGTG
>JABUQX010051547.1:0-2500 GCA_015478945.1 Trachelipus rathkii | reverse complement strand
CACTAAGCATCTTTAGTGTAAACACTTGGTCCACACACCTCTTCCCTCCCTAAATCCTCCTTGTTCTGCCTCCCCCATTCTCCCCTCAGTTAAACCTCTTACTCTCTCAATCAGTATTCTTCCGTATACTACCACACTTTAAAGACATATACCTCTATAATTTCCACATTCCATCCCTATCCCCTTTCCCTTATACAGGGAACAAACAACCATCCTCCCAATCCTGTGGTACCCCACCACTCCTCCAACATATGATTATATAACCTATACAGCCATTCCTCCACCCTATACCTCCTTCTGCAGCATTTCCATTCTCACTCCATCCAGACCAGCGGACTTTTTTTCCTTTATTCGAGGCCCTAATAATTTCCTCCATTTGTATTTCATCTCCCCCTCCCTCCACATTCATTTCCCCATCACCTCCTGCATATCTTCCTCCCCTACCTCACCCACTTCATTCAATAGTCCACTAAAATCTCCCCCCACCTCTTCCTCACCTTATCCTCTCCTCCTATCCACATCCCCATCTCCTCCCTTAATCCTCTCCCCAACCCCTCCTTCTTCTTTCTTTTTTATTAACTTCTTTCCAGAACATCTTACTCCCCAATTTAAAATTTTTCCGTCACTTTTCTACACCATTCCTCTTTTTCTCTTCTTCACCCTCTCCACCGCCCTCTTTACTACTCTAAACCTTCTATATTCCTCCCAGCTATCTTCTCTCCTACTTCCCAACCATTTACATTTTCCTTTTCACCACCTCCTTCACCTCCTCACTCCACCATTCACTCTCTTTCCTGCACCCACCCTTTTACTCCACATACCCTTCTAGCCTCTTCACATACTGCCTCTTTAAAACTCTTCCACTCCCCCTCCACCTCCCCAATTCCCGTTTCTCCACCTATCCTCCATACCTCTCCTAAACTCCCTCTTACACACTGTCTCCTCCAATTTTTCCACCTTTATCACTTCTACTCTCCTCTTTTCTCCCCTTTCCCTATTCGTCACCTCTCCTCCCACCCTTATCCTAGCAACCACCAAATAGTGATCGATATCCCCCTTCCCGCCCCTCTAAATACATTTACATCTAATAATCTACCTCTATCCTTCCCATTTACACACACATAATCCAGTACCGCCCTCCCCCCCATTATCTTCCATGTATACTTATGATTTTCACTTTTTTTGAACCAAGTATTCCCCACTATCATTCTTCTTTCGACACACAACTCTATCAGACTTTCTCCATTAGCATTCCTCTCCCCTACCCCAAATGGTCCTATTAATCTTCCCACCCCCTCCCTTCCCACTCCTGCATTCAAATCTCCCAATAGACAAATTTTTTCATTTACCCCGAAACTTTCCCAACACTCATTCAGCTCTCCCCAAAATCTTTCTCTCTCCTCCTCCCTCGCATTAATTCCATATATATATATATATATATATATATATATATATATATATATATATATATATATATATATATATATATATATATATATATATATATATATATATATATATATATATATATATATAATCTGACTGTCATCGAAGATGGACGTTTTAAAAATAGAAAAGAAGAAGAAAAATAAAATAAACTGAAGCACAACAGAGCAGAAACTGAAGACTGAATCAGGCTTCAAGGGTTTCATGCAACTATAGAGTTTTATAGCTTTCAAAATTCAGAAAATAAGGATTTTTGAAAGAAGTTATAGCCAAATTATAAAAATAAATAAATTTACTAGATCAATAAATCAATATCAAAATTTTAATAAAACAAAAAATTTTACTATCAAAATTACATTTTATATTTTATAATACTTATTGGGTTTTTAATTATTTTTATTATTAAAAAGAAAAAAAAAAGAAAAAAGAAATTTAGCTAAAATCTAAATAGAGAAGCGACAAATTTTTTACACCTAGTTTTTGTTTTGACTAATTAAAAAAAATAATAATAAAAATTAAAAATCTATTGTTAAATACATTAAAATTATAGAACTTAATTCTAGCCAGTGGCACTTGGGAACCCCTTATTTGCCAATTTCCTCTTTTCATGAATAGCTGCAAAAGTATGCATAATTTATAGTTAAAATGTAGTAATGTGAGAAAATAGTGATGAGAATAGTAAGAAAATAATTTATATATATATATATATATATATATATATATATATATATATAATATATATATATAATAATAATAATAATAATAATAATATATAATATATATATAATATATATATACAATAATAATATATAATATATATATGTATATATATATATATATATAATATAACTTAATAATAATATATATATATATATATATATTTATATATATAATAATATAAATAATGAGAAAAAATAGATATATAAATATATAAAATAATAATATATATATATATATATATATATATATATATATATATATATATATATATATATATATATATATATATATATATATATATATTAATATATATATATATATATGTATATATATA
>JABUQX010051546.1:7500-15000 GCA_015478945.1 Trachelipus rathkii | reverse complement strand
AAAAACAAGGGTGTAATCTGCAAACAGAATCTTACTCACATATGTCAGGAGCGATATATATATATATATATATATATATATATATATATATATATATATATATATATATATAGTATATAATATATATATATTTAAATATATATATATATTTAAGTATATATATAATATATTTAAGTATATATTTATACTATATATTATATATATATTTAATATATATATACTATTAAGTATTTAATATAATATTTTAATACATAATATATATATATATATATCTATAATATATATATATACTATATATTAATAGTATACTCAACATATTATAATATCTAAGTATAAATATTAATAATATAATATATATATATATATAAATATATATATATACTACTATATATACTATATATTATATATATATATGATATATATATATTATATATATATATATATTATATCATATATATATATATAATAATATATATATATATATATATATATATTATATATACTATATATATAATATATATTATATTATCATATATATATATATATATACTAATATATATATATTAATATACAAATAATACTATATATATATATATCATATATATATTATTAATATTATATATTTGTACACCTTTTTGATGAACTTTCTAATTCTTTTCCCATAAAGTGTCAGGTCTTTATAAGAAAGCTCAAAGCTGAGAGGTCATGTTCCAATGACGAAAGTTTTTTGTAAACATTTAGCGTTCATTAGCGTTTTAAAAATTAGTACCTAGATTCGTATTAACGTAGTGTTTTAACTTTAGATGTAAAGAATTTATAAACTTCCAACATTAATAACTATGTTAAAAAAAAAAAAACTACTTAAAAGTGTAATCAGTAAATTCCGCCAAACATGCTCAAATAGATACGAGCCAAAAACGTAATAGATAGAAAGTCCATCTCAAAGGTTTAGAAATATAATAACAAATAAACTACGTCTACAGTATTAAAAACAAATAATATAATAATATATATATATTAGTATATATATATATATATATATAATATTATATAATATACTATATATATATATAATATAATATACTACAATATATACATTATATATTATGATATATATATATATATATATTAATTATAATATAATATATATATATATATAAATATATAATAACTATAATATATATATATAATATATCATATAATATATATATATATTAATATATACTGCATAATATATTATACTATATAATAATAATAATATATAATAGTATATAATATAATATATAATATAATTATATATCATATATATATGATAATATATATATATTATATAGTTTATAATAATATATTATATATTATTCGTATAAATAACTAATAACAAGGACCCCAATACAAAACCCTGAATACAATATGTTTATCGGATAAATGTTCAAGTTTCTATATGGTTAAGTCGCAAACCGTGGTTCAGCGTAGCGCGCACAAAGCCCGCAAGAGTATAAGGACCTGAGTCAATCTCTTCGTGCCGGACCCTAGGTACTACTTACCGTTAGAGAAGATTCACTGAATAGGATTAGCGTGAGTTGTAACACTTTATAACTATAATAATATTCAAATATATAATATTAGAAAATGTTTTTCAACTTGAAATAAAACAATTAATATTCATAATTTTATTTGACTTTTTAGCTTTTTACTCTTTCATTTGTAATTTTTTTTATTTTTTGTTTTAAGCAATTAGAAATACAGGACTTTTTAAATATTTGGAATCTTATATCAATCAATATTTAAACACTTACTAACTTCATGAGCAAAGGAGAGGAACCACCTTGTTAAAACCTTTTGGCATTACATCAGAGAGTTCATTTAAGTAGTGCATTATTAGTATTTATTATTTATTATCATTCATATTATTATATATATTATCATTTTATTATTATTATTAAGTTAATTAATATTATATTATTATTTATTATTATTAATTATTATGATTATTATTATCGTGATTATATTATTATTATTAAGATTATTTATATTATTATTATAAATAAATTATTATTATTATTGATTATGGATATTATAATTATATGTTAGGTAGTTATGGATTGATTATTTATTATATCATATTATTATTATGTATTATTATTATTATTATTATTATTATTATATTAGTATTATATTATTTTTATTATTGATTATTATTATTCTTATTTCCAAAAACTCCTTATTATTATACTATATAATATATATATTAATATATAATATAATATATATATATATATACTATTATAATATGATATATATATATATGTATATATATATTAATATATATATACTATATATATATATATATATATCAGGTATATATGATGGCGACGATTTATGAAATTTTGCGATGACGATGACTGATGACGATTAGAGCAAACTTTGCCGATGACGATGACGATGACATGACGATGGACGATTAATTGAAAGAAACTTTAAAAATTTCTCTCTCTCTCTCTCTCTCGTCTTCTCTCTATAATAATATAGTATATATATATATAATATATATATATACTTTATAATGATATATGAGGTGAGGTGGAGTACATATATATAGCTTTACCCTCTATATTAGTAAACTATATAATATATAATATAATATATAAGTATTATATATATATATATCATATTTAAAGGCTGTAGACAGGGAGGGTCAGGGGGGGTTCAACTCCCGAAATTATTTTAGCGATCAAAATTTTTTGATTCCTTAAGTCTCAATAATAATAATAATAATAATATAATTATAATAATAATAATAATATACATAATTAATAATAATAAAATAATAATAATAATAAATAATAATAATAATAAAATAATAATAATAATTATATAATTAATAATAATAATAATAGTTAACAATGAAAAGTGAAATATTTATTAATGGAGATGAGGAGACATGTTTGTGCGTCTCGGTAACGATTTCTCTTAGGTCAAGTGGATGTCCTCATACATGTATAAATATTTAGACCAGGGACTAAATATAAGGCTTCCAAGTTTGCAGATGATAGGAAATATTGGCTACCTTAATAAGGAATAATGATGAGTATAAAGATTTAAAAGATAAGGAGGGAGCTGTAATCCGTTGATGGGATGAGCAGGTCATTCCCTTCTTCAGCTAAATTTTTCTTTTTCCTCATTCATTCCTTTCTAAAACAAATCTTTCTTTCCTCAATCCATGGTGCGATCGTGCTTATTCTCTGGCCATTACAGGCTAGAGACCAGTTGCCTATCGGTGTGGAAATTCTCTTCCCTATCACTCCGCTAATTTTCATTCAGCTAGAAATTCGTTTGCTGATGCTTATCTCTATGCGACAGAGCCAAAGCTGTCTGTTCATCAATAAAGTGAGCTAACCTCCTTGGTTCTCCTACTGGAAAATCTTTCAGCTCTAGCATACTTCTGTAAATCTGCCTTTCCTCCTCTTATTCGATCTGCATCATTGTGTTGCTAATTCTCCAACTGAATAAGGCTAATTCTCTTCAGCGCCCCTCGCATCAACTATATTATCATGTCTCAATACTAGCACTTTCCCTCCCTCAGTGATGGAAGCTATCACATGTCCAACCTATTTTCGAAAAAAGAAGCCGCTCTGATCCTTCTAACTATCGCCCGGTAGCTCTCACTTGTATATTCTATCTAATCTTTGAAACCCTTCTCCACCTCACTTCTTAAGATCATCTGGAATCTCATTTCGCCAGTACTGCTCTCGTTGCACGAAGTCTATCGCGAAATACTTCCCTGAGCTTAAACCTATTTATGTTGTTCGTCTCTTAGGAAACTACGGGAGAACTTGGGTGGTTGCGCTTAATATCCAAAGCATTGACCCGAGTATGGCACGGGCGTCACTGCATCTCCAGCTCCCCTCCTTTGTTCCTCCTCTCTTTCGTACTTATATCTAAGCTGTCTTCTAATCCGGCTAATTTCGGCTGTGTTAATGGCGACTCTTCCTTTTGCGTCGAATAGTGGTGTTCCTCAGGTTCTGTTTTATCTCCTACTTTCATTAATGAATGATCTTCACCTGCACCTCTAACTCTATCCACTCGTATTCCGATGACTCGACCCTAACATCTTTAATCGTATTACAATCTACTTTCACTTTTACTTTCTGGAATTGCTCTCGTTCTTAGATCTTTCCGATTTATTCTCGCTGATGGATAGAAATATCTTTGTCGAAATTCAATTTTTTAAAAATCAAAAACCTTATACAAATCTCCTTCTCCAAAATACCTCTAACTTTCCTGTCTCTCTCTTTCACGTTCTGTATCGTCTCTCCTTTGACAATATAAACATCCTTGACTTAATATGAACAAAAAAAATCTCTTGGAAACCTCACATCATCACAATTGCTAGGCGGCCTCAAAGAACTGGAAGTTATGTTTACTGTGAGACTTCCTCCTTTTCTCAGTTGCCTCCCGTATACCAAAGTCTCATCCGCCATGGTATGGAGTATCTGTTCTCTTATCTGGGTGGGGGCTCTGTTTCACCCCGACCTTTTGACAGGGTACGACATCCAACCGGCAAAACAGCTTATTAAACTGATCTGTACTTTCCCAGTTCCACTTGACCTCTATCTTTGCGGAGCGATGTTGGTGCTTCATATCCTATCACTATAGGTAGCCGCGAGCGTCAATGCTCGAGCGAACTTTATTCCACTCCGCGTACCCAGCCCACCTTACGACGCCTTCGTAGCACAATAGTGCCTGTAATCTGCGCACCGGTAGTGTTTACATTGTAACTTCCAGGCTAGTTTGCGTGGTGCTCCCTTCTTTCCCACCACCTCTTGTGGAATTCTCTGCCATCTTCTGTATTTCCTACTGAATTAAGCTCCTCCACTTTAAAGTACCTGCGTCTGTGCTCATATGCGTACCGGTAATTTGCGCTAGAGGGTGTGAACTTATGAGAGTACTACACCCCCTCCTTTGGAATAGGCTCTGCCGGGTGGAGTGATGTGACAACCTGCTAAAAAAAAAAAAATCCTTGAATGGCAGATATGTGGCAAAAAATGAACTGAATCTCCTATTTTCCCCATCCAAAACATCATTCAGATTATTCCAGGAAATCGTACTCTTTTCAACATACCCCCAGATGGATCATATGTCGCAACCACACAATTTTGACCTTTTCAAACTTAAATTTTACCTTTAGACTTCTAGTACACTCACACACAGAAAATCTACCATAGCTCTCTACCACAAGACTCATCAGAAGAATTGCAAAATCCTTCTATCCCCCTCTCAATCCTTTCCACAGCAACACAAACACGCATTTCACACCACACCACTCATTTTCACCGTTTCCTTTCATCTTTGTTTCCGCCACAGCGAGCAAATCCAAAATTTGCCCTTTCTAAAATACATCCATCACCCCTCTCCTCATCTCCTCAACATTCATTCCTCTGACATTTCATATACAGATACGACTCATACATTTTCGCCGAAGATAGAAGGGCGCTTACTGCGATCACTACCTTCTCGAGGCATGCATTAACATTCCTGCAAAAGATAAGTAGTAGTAGGCAGCCAACCTAACCTACCACCGTCCCTTAGTCCCTTCTACGACACGCAGGACGTACGATGTGTGCAATTTTTTCTCCCTACACTATGGATATAGCGATAGGGATGTCTGCAAATGTGGTCTAGAAGAGAGGGGAATAACACTCATATACCCAGTATGTGGTATAGGATATTGTCGTGAGGAATGAGTGTGGATATGAACGCATAACAGAAAGTCAACCATTAGGCACGATGGAATGTCATACAATACCATAAGCAAAGGGATGATAGTATAGTATATAATATATATATATAATATACGTATATATATATATATATTATACTTTTATCATTATATAATATATATATATATGATTATAATATAATATAATATATAATACTATATATATATAAAATGATATTATTATATTATTATTATATATATTAATTATTATATTATATTATTATATTTCATATAATTATTATATTATTATTATTATTATTATAGATTATTTGATTATTATTATTATTATTATATAATATTTATTATTATTATTATTATTTGAGTTTTTAATATTATTCAAGATTCAATATTTGTTCAATAAATCGGCAAAATAATCGGCGAAATTTTGCCGATGACGATGACGATTGACGATTTAAAAATGTCCCGATTTTCCGATGACGATGACATGACGATTAATCGTCCATCGACTAATATTATATGATATATATATACTATATAGTATATAATATATATATAATATATATACTACTATATATATAGGTATATATAATATATATATATATATGATAGTAAGTATATTGCAAATATTAAATATTATATATAACTATATAATAACTATTCCTATATACTTATATATATATATATAAATTACTATATATTATATATAAAATATAGTAATATATATATATATTATTTAATAATAATAAAATAATAAGAGTAATAAAATAATAATAATAATAATAATAATAATAATAGTAATAATAATAATAATAATAATAATAATAATAATAATAAAATAATAATAATAATAATAATAATAATAATAATAATAATAATAATAATTTTCTTATTGGCTTAAAGTGAATATGTGAAGTTATTGATGGTCACAAAACACCCAACAACAGGCAAACATACCTTATATACACGCACCGCTATAATATTGATATATACTATATATATTATTATATAATAATATATATATTATATATAACATATATTATACTAGATATATTATATATATATATTAACTATATGATTATATATAATATATATAAAATATATAATTTATATATATAGTATATTATTATGCATATAATAATAATAATTAATATATAAATATTGTAATGAGCAACAAATTTTTGTGGTAACTTTATATATATATATAAGTATACATAGTATAGAATATATATATATATATATATATAATATATAGTATATATATATATATATTATATAACACCATGATAACATCATAAAATGGAAAATATATGCTGAATGCTTATAAAGTTATCAAAATTAAATGAGTAATTTGGTAAGGAAAATCCCGAACGAAACACGTGAGTGAAAAAATAAATACATTAATAAATAGTAATAAATAAATAAAAGAAATAAATAAAATAAAAAAGAATAAATAAAAATTGAATAAATATACAAATGAAAGGATAAAAGAAAATTGTTAAAAAAAAAAAGGGAACTAGTTGCAGCAAAGCCACTTTCATAAAAGTTATTTTCGGCAGAGTGAGTGTAGGAAACCTTTCAAAATAAATATATTAATATATATATATATATATATATACGTATAGTCGTAGTATAGATATATACTCTATATATAAGTATATATATATAGTATATATTATATAATATATCATATATATATATATATATATATATATATAAATATATATATATATATAATTAGGTTATATATATATATATACTAT
>JABUQX010051545.1:17500-20000 GCA_015478945.1 Trachelipus rathkii | reverse complement strand
AACAGCTCTCATCCGTCAGATTCACTTTTTTTTTTCTTTTTTTTTTACAGTTTTCACCACCACTCCGGGCAGACTTATCAAGGAGGGGGATTGTGGACAACTCAGACAAAATGGAATGACTTACCATACAAGATGAGCACAGAACGATATGTATGAAGCTGAGAAAGATAAATCAAAAGGAAACCACAGAAGATGAAGAAAATTCCACAGAACAGAGGTGCAGAAAAAAGGGGAACCACCGAAGCAAACTACGCCTGGAGGTTACCAAATTATCAACCCAAAACTCATGAGCTGACACAGCACCCCTTTGTGCTACGAGGGTCGTAAAGGTTGGTGGAACTACGTGATGTGATAAGTTCCTTCGCAGCACCTAGCCACTGCCGTACCTATAGGAAAATGAGAAAAAGGAAAAAGCAACCCAACATCACGCCGCAAAGATAGGAGATCAAGCAAACTGGAAGTGCAGAACAGTTATAAGCCTGTTTTGCTTTTTACCGACCCTATCCAAAAGCCGGGTGAACCAGACCCCCCAGATATGAGAGAAGTACTCCATACAAGGGCGGAATGAGGCCCTGTATAGCTGGAGTAACTGAAATGAGACGAAAAAAAGTCTCGCAGTCTAAACAGAATTCCCAGTTATTCTTGAAACCGCCTAGCAACCGTTTATGTGAGTGAGGTTTCCTAGACATTTTTTTGTTTTGTTAAGGCCAAGGATGTTATATTGTCAATTAGGAGAGACGAGAGAACCGTCGAAAGAGATATGAAAAAATTGGAAGGTGTCTTTAGAGAGGAAGATTTGTAGAAGTTGGGTTTTTAAAGAATTGAATTTCACAAGGTTGAGACGACCCCACCCAGAAATTCTGTCCAGATCAGCGGAAAGATTAAGACGAGAGGCAATTCTAGAAGTAAAAGAGGGAGCAGATTTGAAATGAGTTGAAGAATGAAAGGTCGAGTCATCAGCATACGAGTGGGTAGAGTTAGATGTGCAGGTGAGAAGATCATTAATGAAAAGTAGGAATAAAGTAGGAGATAAGACAGAACCCTGACGGATAACAGAACCACATGATAGAAAAGAAGATCTAGTTGGCCGTAAGTCAACAACAGCCGACATGAGCGATTTGAAAGAAAAACTAGACATAAGTAAGCAAAGAGAAGGAGGAAACCCAAAGGAGGGGAGCTTGGAGAGCAGTGACGCGTGCCATACCCGGTTTCCTCTTCAAAGTCGGAAGGGATCTCATCCAGAAAAGCATTAACATTGACATCATTTTGTATCGGCCTTCTTTTATGAGTACTCATCTATGAATATGGAATATATATATATATATATATATATATATATATATATATTATATATATATACTATAATATAATATATATATATATAGATAATAATATATATATATTATATATATATATATATATATATATTATTTAGGTTTAGCTAGATAGTCTTATGAAAATTTTCCTTTTTTTTTGGCAGTCTGAACCTTGCAAATTATGAGGTATGATATCAAAAGATTGTATTTAAATTTTTACGCTGATTGAGCAATATTTAATAGTGACACAATGCTGTTGAAATATAGGAATACATAGCTTTTCCACACCACTCCTGAGGTAGCTATAACAGGTGTGTTTTTTTTAACGTGATATCCCCAAGATTCCTACTCCACAACTTATTCAATTCATTTATTTAATTTTTATTACTTATTATATGTTTATTCCTTATTTTCATAACTCTTTTTCAGCTGTTTCTTTGATATTCCTGGAAATTTTTCCCTGTGTCTTTCTATAACTTGAAGAATGTATTGCATTTCCTCCTCGTTTTTTGTTAGGTGATTATTATAGTTTTGCACTAGTGCAATAGCTCTTTCGGCATTGTCGTTGATGACATTTATTGATTTGGTAACTTCTTGTGCATTCTTATAGTCCGTTCTTTCGTTCCATTCCAATTTGTCAACCTTGAGAAAAGTGGAGTCCAAACGTAATTCTGTTATAAAGTCAGCAAGTGTTTTGTTATAAAGTTGGTCTTCAGCCTTAAATGAAGTTGTTCTTCATACGTAAATACAAAACGTGTATCTGGCTTATCTAGACTTTTTCTTCTTGGTTTATGCAGAGCTTCAACCATCTTTCGTTTCATTTCAACAGGTACTTCATCATCCATAAATGAATTAGACGTGCAAGTTCTTCTCCTAAATACCACAAGTGACGTTTGAGAGCTTTACTAGCTACTACTGATAATTCATAATCGTCACAGCATTCCAGCTCTTGAAGGTACTTCAAGTCATTTCTTGGGGCTGAAGCTGCTGATGGGGCTGAAAACCAATTGGGAACATAAAACCTTACAGCAAAGTTCGCAAATCTTGTCATTGCAGCTGCTTCTTGCTCTGTCATATTAAACTGCGACCTAAACAAGACTGTTTTCAGTGAATAAAGACTCGTGCCATCCATATCGTTCTGCGATGTAGAGCACCAGTTTACGAAAAGAAACCGTTTCTCAAGG
>JABUQX010051545.1:10000-12500 GCA_015478945.1 Trachelipus rathkii | reverse complement strand
ATTGAAATCAAGGAGAAGTCAAATACAAATTGAAAAAGAGATTATCTTTAAAGAAAGCTTAAATGATTTATTTGATATCACACATGCAAACGCAATGAAAATAATATCAAATGAAGAAGATAGAGTTTTCCTTAAAGCTCAGAGAGAAAAAGGTAGGCGAGGGTATATGAGTAATGTGGATAAAAAATATACTGTAAAACAAGAAAGAAAGCGTAAAAGGGAAGAACAAGAAAGTAATAGAATTAAAAGGGAAGTTCGTCGGCAGGAGGAACAATTACGTATTCTGCAAGAAGAATTTACTAGTGTGGATGGTGGTAGTTCCTCTAGCAGTGAAGAACCCCAACCTGAACCGTCCAGAGTCGAACCATGTAAGAGTTCAAAGGAACGTCATAAAATCATAACCCCTGACTTAGCAATGGCTTTGGATAGATCGAAAATGAGTGATCGACGTGCGATGTTAGTAGTAACAGCTACTGCAAATGCGCTTGGGAAAAAAGTTGATAATATTGTATTAAGCAGAAGTACATTACGGCGGCGAAGGTCTGACGTTCGTAAAGCAATTGCTGAGGATATTAAACAAACATTTCCTGGTGGTTTACTGACATCTGTACACTGGGATGGTAAGTTATTGTTGGATGTAACCGGAGAAGACAAGGTTGAACGTCTAGCGATCGTCGTACATGGTGGAGGGAAATCAAAGTTGCTGGGTGTTCCAAAACTTTTGAGAGGAACCGGTGCAAATGTTGCAGAAGTTGTAGTACAGTGCCTAAAAGATTGGAATTTGGAAGATAGCATAGTAGGAATGTGTTTTGACACAACAGCAAGCAATACCGGAACCAAAAGTGGGGCTTGTAGGATTATAGAAGAGAAGCTGAAAAGAAGTCTTCTGGCCTTTGCATGTCGACATCATATTCACGAAATAGTCATATCTGCTGCTTTCAGCAAATGTTACTGTATTTCATCAGGACCAGACATTGACCTGTTCAAACGTTTCCAGAAATTTTGGAAAAAATTAATAAAGAAAAGTATGAGATAGTGAGTATTAGTGATTCATGGACAGAAAATGTCTTAGCTTTTTGTAGTGAGCAGTTAAAGAAAAGCCACCCATGGGATGATTATAGAGAACTATTGGAGCTGACAGTTGTTTATTTATGTGGGAACCTTGAGAAACGGTTTTCTTTTCGTAAACCTGGTGCTCTACATCGAGCACGATGGATGGCACGAGTCATTTATTCATTGAAAATAGTCTTGTTTAGGTCGCAGTTTAATATGACAGAGCAAGAAGCAGCTGCAATGACAAGATTTGCGAACTTTGCTGTAAGGTTTTATGTTCCCAATTGGTTTTCAGCCCCATCAGCAGCTTCAGCCCCAAGAAATGACTTGAAGTACCTTCAAGAGCTGGAATGCTGTGTGACGATTATGAATTATCAGTAGTAGCTATTAAAGCTCTCAAACGTCACTTATGGTATTTAGGCAGAAAGAACGTTGCAGCTCTTAGCATTTAGGATGGATTGATAGTATTAGGTTGAAATGAAACGAAAGATGGTTGAAGCTCTGCATAAACCAAGAAGAACAAGTGTAGATAAGCCAGATAAACGTTTTGTATTTAAGGATGAAGATCAACTTCATAACAAAACACTTGCCGACTTTATAACAGAATGCAGTCATTTGTTCTTCAATAAATTACGTTTGGACTCCACTTTTCTCAAGGTTGACCCATTGGAATGGAACGAAAGAACGGACTATAAGAATGCACAAGAAGTTACCAAATCAATAAATGTCATCAACGACAATGCCGAAAGAGCTGTTGCACTAGTTCAAAACTATAATAATCACCTAACAAAAAACGAGGAGGAAATGCAATACATTCTTCAAGTTATAGAAAGACACAGGGAAAAATTTCCAGGAATATCAAAGAAACAGCTGAAAAAGAGTTATGAAAATAAGGAATAAACATATAATAAGTAATAAAAATTAAATAAATGAATTGAATAAGTTGTGGAGTAGGCCTCTTGAGGATACCACATTAAAAAAAACGCACCTGTTTAGCTACCTCAGGGGTGGTGTGGAAAAGATAAGTATTCACTATTAAATATTGCTCAATCACCGTAAAAATTTAAATACAATCTTTTGATATCATACTCATAATTTTGCAAGTTCAGACTGAACAAAAAAAAAGGAAAAAAAATTTCATAATGAAATGTTGGACCACCCTAATAATATATTATATATAAATATATATATTATATATATATATATATATATATTATATAATATATATATATATATATATAATATATATATATATATATATATATATATATAGTAATATATATATATTTCCATATTCATAGTATTGAGTACTTCATAAAAGAAGGCCGATTACAAAATGATGTCAATGTTGATGCTCTTTTGAATGAGATCCCTTCCGACTTTGAAGAGGAAACGGACCAAGAAAGTGACCTGCTCTCCAAGCTGCCCCTCCTTTGGGTTTTCTCCT
>JABUQX010051545.1:0-2500 GCA_015478945.1 Trachelipus rathkii | reverse complement strand
ACGTACCCCGTATAAAACGGAGTGCGAATCCAAATTCTTGCTTCAGGGGCCGTCCTAAGGGTGTTATCAATCAGAAGCATTTTTCTGATCTTGCCTGTGAATTGATGGTTTTTCACAAACTTCTTTTTCGCAATTACGCCACTACACCCTGTATCACGAAGTACTGATACATCAACGCCATTTATAGAACCATTCGTTATGGGCATGAGGGAATGTCTGACATTTGAATCATCCTGACATGACATGGATATAACGGGATCATCCTGACATGACATGGACATAACGGGGATCGATTTTCCATTGACGTGCAACATGCCGTCCTTTACCATTTTGCTCACGTCAACACACTCATCATCTTCCACAATTTGACATGCCGCTGCAAAGTCCCCTTTGTTAATAGGATTATCAATTGTAACGGCAGCATTGTGTATTTCTTTTCTTGGGGCGTGCCATCTTTTCTCCGCTGTCTTGTTATCGCGGTTAAACCTATTATCATAATAATGCCGATTACGAGGAAATCTGTTGTTTCCATTTTGGGCAGAATAACAAGAGCTGGAATCGTGGCCGCCTTTGTGGCATATTCCACAAACTTTGGTGTGTTGAGGTTGAGTAATATGACTTTGTATTTCCTCGTTATCGTCAGATGTCACATAAGGGTTCAAGTCTTCCCTTTTGGAACAAAGGTTCTTACCCCTTGCTTGTAGAAATCTATCAGCGCGAGAAGCGATGTCGTTTAAACTAGAGAGTCCTACCTCTCTTAGATGAACAGCTAAGTCTTTTGGGCAACAGGTGAGAAATTGATCAACTACTATAAGATCGGTTAAACCTTGAAAGTCTTGGTTGAAACTTGAGAGTTCACACCACCTTGACAGATACGATTTAATTCGATTCAGTAATTGTAATGGACCCTCATCTGCTTTGGGCTTGACTTCTTTGAACTTAGCCCTATAACCATCTTCGGTCATGTTAAATTGAATAAGGAGGGCTTCCTTTAAGCTGGAAAAATCATTAGCTAAGTTGGGAGGCAACTTGCTATAAACCGACAAAGCACGTCCAGTTAAACACGCACTAAATAAAGAGGCCATAAACTGCGATTCCCAATTTGAAATGGCGCCATAGCTCTCAAAACGTTGAATGTATGCGTCCATTTCGTCCTTTGATTCGACGAACGGGGCCATATTCAGTACCTCTTAACATTGGTCGATGGGGATACATTGCTTAAATGGACGGACGATTGAGACTGATTGGACAGTCGTATTTTTTCCAATTCAAAGTTCCGTGTGCGTTCTTGAGTTGAGCATTCCTTTCAGCTTCCTCTTTCTTGAGTTGGGCATTCCTTTCAGCTCTTTCTGCTTCCTCTTTCCTGAGTTGAGCATTCCTTTCAGCTTCCTCTTTCTTGAGTTGAGCATTCCTTTCAGCTTCCTCTTTCTTGAGTTGAGCATTCCTTTCAGCTTCCTCTTTCTTGAGTTGAGTCTGCTCTTTCAGCTTCAATAGTGGCTCTCTCTGCCTCAGCAACCTTCTCTTCTTTTAGGCTTTCTCTCTTTCTTTGTGAATTCAAGAGACTCTTTACCTTTTTAGGACTATTCTTTAGCCGCTTGGCACCAGATTAGGTAATCCATTATTAATGTTGACGAAGTGGAGAAACCGTGAAGAATAAAAGAGATGTGAGTATCTGAATCCAGCAAGTATGATGAAGAAATAATGTTGTTATATTCCCTCCCGGACAGGCCCCCAAAAACTGTCACATCAAAGAAACGTGTATCGCCAAGATATTTTATAGATGAGGACACGCGGGTTCAGTATCAATAAATAGTTTGTTGTCTAGGGGTTAAACTTATTATTAGAATCTTCACAACTCTGCTGAATGTCAGGTCTAGGCTTCAATGAGAATAATCAAAAGGTTCTGGAAGCTGTGCAGGAGCAAATCAATCAATATATAAAGCAGGAGTTTTACTTCGTAAACAATAATAAAAGAAATCCCAATCATAAGTTTAAAGATCGATAGTACGGAACGCAAAAAGCCCTTATCATAAAATCTCTGCCTTTTTATAGTCTTTGGCAGTATTCTTAAATATAGCAATTAACTAAAATAATAATATCAATTCTTAACTGATAAGTCTAAATTATTATATTCCTATCGTATTAACAGCTAATATTTTTAACATATTCAATTGACCAAATAAATATCTTTTATTAAAAATAATAAATTGACCGTGAAATCTCTAAAACTTAATAAATAATAGCCGAAAATCAATAAAATAGTCTTTCCAAAATTTAAATAAACATAAACACTAACGTGAATCTAAAATTATTTGATGAAATTTTATGGCCTTCAGTGCAACAGATTAACGACCAATATACCTTATATAATATTATAATAATATATATATATATATATATAATATATATATTATATTTAAATAATATATAATATAAATATTATTTTTTAAATATTACTATATATTATTATATACTATATATATATATATATATAATCTCC
>JABUQX010051544.1:10000-31382 GCA_015478945.1 Trachelipus rathkii | reverse complement strand
TTGAGAACTTCGGGCTCTTATACTGGAACTTCAGATGTTACTTACAGATGTTATATACCGGAACCTGAATCAGAAAAGAGAATTAACCTCTATTTCAACTTTAATATAACTCAATTCTAGATTAGTAATTAAAAAAAACTATTAATTCAATCAGTTATGGTAATAATTTGCTTTATTCTATTAAAAATTTATATCAATTATAATCAAACTTTTAGGTAAATACGAAACAAATAATAGTAATTCCTACCCTTAAATAAGGGACAAGGATTTGTTCTCCTGTTTTCTTATTTTTTTTCTAAATATTTTCTCTTCCTCTTGTTTTTCTTTCTTGTTAATTTTTTTTTACTTTCTGTTGAAGCAGATCTTTTATAATGTCTTTAATAATTTCCTAGATCTGAAAGGATGGGAAGAACAAGATAATGTAATATCATCTCAGCACCAACATCGTGCCGCGAAGATAGAGGGTCAAGTGAACTGAATGTGCAGAACAGTTTATAACTCTTTTGGCCTTTGACTCGACCCTATCCAAAAGCTGGGTGAAACCGGAGCCCACCCAGATATGAGAGAAGTACTCTATACAAGGGCGGATGAGGCCCTTATATAGCTGGAGTAACTGAGAAGAGGGAAAAAAAGTCTCGCAGTCTAAACAGAACTCCCAGTTTCTTTGGGCTGCCCTAGCAACCGTTGTGTGAGGTTTTCCAGACATTTTTTTTGTTTATGTTTAAGGCCAAGGTTTATATAGTCAACAGGAGAGACTAGAGAACCGTCGAAAGAATAGGAAAGTTTAGAGGTGTTTTAGAGAGGGAGATTTGTAAAAGTTTGAGTTTTTAAAAGAATTGATTTCACAAGGTTCAGAATACCCCACCCGGAAATTCTATCCAGATCACAAGAATGGAATCGGAAAGATTAAGACGAGGGCCAATTCTAGAAGTAAAAGAATTGAAAATAGTTGAAGAATGAAGGTCAAGTCATCGATATGAGATGATAGAGTTAGATGTGCAGTAAGAAGATCATAATGAAAAGCAAGATAAAGTAGTAGATAAGAACAAACCCTGAGATAACACCACTATGACAGAAAAAGAAGTCGCCCCATCAACAACAGCCGATATTGAGCGATTTGAAAGAAAAACTAGAAATAAGTAAGCAAGGAGAAGAAGGAAACACAAAGGAGCTTGGCAGTGACGCATGCCATACCACGGTCAAATGCTTTGAATGTCAAGCCCACCACGCAAGTCTCCCCGTATTCCCTAGAGCGGAAAACCATAAATCAGTAAGATTAGAAAATATATGTATATCGCCAGTAGACTCGAGCGCCGAAAGCCAACTGCGATCGAAAAGAAAGGAATGAGATTCCAGATCTAAGAAATGAGAGTTGAAGAAGAGTTTCAAAGATCTTAGATAAGAATACAAGTTAGAGATATAGTTAGAAAGATCAGAGCGCTTCCTTTTTTCGGAATAGTGACAATATATATTATATATATATATATAATATAATATAATATTATATATAATATATATATATATATATATAATATATATATATAATATATTAATATATATATATATATTATATATTATATATATATATACGGTATATAATATTACTAATATATATATATATATATATATATATAAATATAGAAATATATATATATAATTAAATTATATATAATATATAATATATATAATAATATTTATATATTAAGCCGTTTTCATTTTGCATTTGTGCTTACGAAACGTAAGAAAATGCTCGAGTTTGCGTTTGTTGTTGTCAAACGTTACTTGAAAAATCGCAAGAAATTGCTCACCCAAAATTAAAGAATTCCCCTTAAGTTCTGAAAGTTCATTTCCGTGCTTTGCCGAATTAAGCACGTTCTACGAAAAAATGGTAACAAAACTTACATTAACATGTAATATAAATTTTAATATAAATATAATATAAATATAAAATTAATTTTCTGCTTGTAATATAAACCATGTTATTTTTTATTTCTTTTTATGCCAAAACCACGACTCCATTTACAACAGCTGATTATAATTGTTTAAAAGCAAAATAACCTAGCACGAAATTATGTCGTTTAAACAGGAAAATTAGTGCAACAACTGGGCGAGCATTTCTTATTGAGCGTAATTTTAAATAACATACAAAAATGAATACAGTCTAAATTAATTAAAAGCAAAGAAATATACCCAATTCATTTCGATGTAACGCTTCTTATCTATTACAAATTATGATTAAATTAGAAGAACTGAAAGAAATTGAGTCCCAAGTAAAGTATAATGACTTGCTACTTCTATTTATCGCAAGCCCATAATACTTTACTTGACTAATTTTTTTATTTCTATCTCCTTTAATTCATAAAATTGCCTGGTCTAAGTCCCACAATACACAAAAAACCTTTTATTGTTTCTGATTGGAAGTTCTTTCCATGAAAATATCACCTTTTCCGTAAATTTTATAGCTTTACCCTTTATCTAAATGTTTTGATAAAACTTTGTTTACTCGTTTCTCGATAACATTTTCGCCTAAAACTACGCATATGCATGTTCTAAACTCCTTGTTTATGCTCGCTTCCCTACATTGACCCCCATTCATTGATCTTCACTTTCAGATTAGAAACATTCTTAAACAAAAACTTTCCCCAATGCAAGCTTCTTATATCTTTATTAACAACCAATTCAATTGGCATTTCTTTAAGATAAAAAAGCACCCCATGAAGCCTTGAGTTAACACATCGTTACAAATTATAAATGTGCCGACTGTAACATCGACTACGTGGTCCAACTTCCCTATAACTAAAGATGCGAGCCTTCAAAACACGGCATTTCCTTTTCGAACTAATCTCCCCAAATCCCCATCTCTATAACCAGAGAATTTACCTGTCAGAGATCACTATGACCCCAATAGGCACCCTCTATATCTCTTCAAAAAATCTCCATTCTTCAAAATGCTTTTTACAGATGAAGAACTTGAAAATTGGAATCTTTTTTATATAAAAACACTTAAACCCTCACTTAACATCCATAAGATTTCTTTGGCACTCCTGATTGCCTGTATTAATTGCTTATTTCGTGCAAAAAAACGAACACGATTTACTTTGGTTGCAAACAATGGAATCAGCTGTTGTGATGGAGCGTGATTTTGGATATTAAACACAAAAAAAATAACAAAGGTTTATATTAACAAAAAAATTGATAAACTATTGTGATGGAGTTATCGATTGGGAGAAATTAGATTTAAAACTGATTATTATTGAATGAAATATTCACAAATTCAAACAAGTTACCACCCTCATTTTGGTTTACACATTTTCCTAAAACGTGCTAAATTCAGCAATCACAGGAAATAGCAACTTATAGAATCAAACATAATTAATGGAGAATCACATACACTTAGCTTTGTCGTAACCGACATTTATCTTACGATTTTGCCAAATTATTTAAACAAAATGATATGTCTAAACTACGAGTCATTATCTTTAATGTTTGTAATCTAAATAATATGTCAAATGAGCAAAATATCATATTATAACAACAGTAGTCAGATTATAGCTATGAGGTAAACTATTCAGACAATTTACGGATATATTAATATTATTTTCATTCATAAAAATATAATATATATATTATTATATATTATATATTATAATATATTAATAATATTAATAATATATATATATATATTAATATAATTACAGAACTATTATTATTAAGGAAAATTATTAAAGGATAGTTGAGTGATTTAAATCCTATATATATATAAAATCAATGTAGCCTATGTATTTTAACCTTATAATACACTAACTACCTATACAACATACTACCAACATCTATACTCGTACAACCACACACTGATAATATACCTAAATATCTTAAAACACTCTGATTTTTATGCTTCACCACTTTCAATACTTCTCTAACTTAAGCATAATATCAACCTAATTTATAATTTATTCTCCCATTACAGTTATAATTTCTGAACCACATAACTCTATTGTGAGTATATGCACTCTAAAGTTTAACACTTCATTTCCAGGAGCTCCCTCATCTGCCCTAAAGTATACTATATATATATATATATAAATATTATTATATAACGTATAGGCTTAAGTTGTTTCTCGGCACTTATACACTGATTGAGCCCGCATATTATATGAGATGACCAAGTATTGCGAGTATAACACTTTATTATAGACACAATCACGCAATGGCAATGAATTATCAGTTTCCCATTGAATTCGTGTCATTGTATAATTATGTCTTCTCGCTACCAGCATAATAAAATATATAGGTAGGGGCTTTAAGTAATTTATAATCTAGATATCTAACGAGTAAATGGTGATTAATGGTAAATCATACATAGGCTTATCATATTCCATTACTATCCAATCATAAAATATCTTTTATTTACATTTACCCCATAAATTCTCATGTATGCCAAAGACTTGGTTACACTCGCCTACAGATGAACATAATATAGTAAGTATAATTAATATACATATATATATATTATATATATATATATATATATATATATTTAATTATATATTATATATATATATTATATATATATATAATATATAATATATTTACGTTAGTTAATATATATATATTGAGCTTTTGAAAAAGCGATCAATTAACATTGACAATTTAATGTCTTATAGGCATGTAGTAAAAATGACACCAACTCCGTTCTCCCAGTTAATTATCTAATATTTGTCCGTGATACAAATCTTTTTCTCTGCCCGAGACGATTATCATTATAATTAATCGCATATATAATGTTCACGACTACGTCGATATATATCTCCGAATCCAACTTACTGTCTATTACACAAAAGGAAAGATAAAGTTTGTGCTTGCCGCTTTTCTTATAATGATTCAGTAAACCTTCATGAAAAAAAAAAATTGCCCTAGGCTCATCCCTAATTTGCTTCGGCCAATATCAAACCATTCTCTATTAAGAATACAACTTCATGAATATTATCTTCCCTTTTCCCTATCTCATACACTAATTCCTTCCTCATCTTTAGTATTTCTCGTATTTCCTGCATATAGCACTTCCTTCCGGAACATGAAAATAAGAGATGTTAAAGAAATTATAAATTCATAAATCACTTAGTTAAATCACGTAAACTCTTTAAGCGACCATAATCTGTGTTTATCAATCATATTTACTTTTTTACCCAACAAATAAGAGTCAATTAATTCCTTACCTTCTAGCTATATATAACCCACCTTGTTTAAAGTATGAATATATGAACAAAACTTTAAAAGATGTAAGAACAGAAACAATTAACAACTTGCATCAACTCACTATCCTTTCTGCCACATTCCATTCCACACTTCATTACATATAGTTTAAGGGAAACCTTGACTTTGTACAACAATGTGCTCTACTTATCACTTTATTAGTTCAATATTATTATTACTTATATTATTATTTATTATTTACTATATATATCTATAATTTTATTTTTATTTTTTTTATATAATATTCTATTCTTTAATATTATTTGGTTCCCAATATATATATTATATATATATAATAATATATATAATATATATATATATATATATATCTAGATATATCTTAGTATATTAATATATATATACTAATATTAACTTTTGATCTAATAACATGAAATTTTTATATATAATATATTATATATATTATATATATAATGAATCATGATCTGAGTATATAAAGTCACATATATATTATACAAGTATATATACTATTGATGACCCATAGATAGATTACAACTCTACATATATAATAGTTTATATATATATGATAGAGTGAGTTATCTTATGATAAATTGCTGTTAAGCTGTATATAAGTCGCCTTATGTTCACTTTCATTTCTGGACATATTATCAAAAGTAAGCTACTTAATATCTAAACTTCAATTGTATTTCTACTCGATGCTAGAATAAAACGCACTTATTTTATATTAATGATACCTATATATAGTATACCCCTAATAAAAAATGGTAGAACCGTCTCTATCCTTCTCTAACTATCGTCAATCCTATTGCAATAATATATAGTATATATAATCGGACGAAACTTACATTTAGGGAAACCTGAAACCGTAGAGCTCGTTACTGATTGCTGTGACCACCCAGACCTTATAGAAAACGTCTCCATGCCTCCGCCACCCTTTAACTCTCTAATTCCTACGTATACAATCATAGAATTCTCATTCCCTATCTTTATATATTATATACTAGTATACAATCAGTCTAAGTATGCTTTTCGTATATATATAACTATAACTACTAGATCGAGTAATCAACTATAGTAGTAGATATCTATTATACCTATACATTAATTAATTACTCACCTAGATCTGATGTCTATTCTGTACTATATATTATCCTATTATATGAGATATACTATATATCATATGGTATGATATAGTACTTAGTGTTAATATTATATGATAGTATATTATATATATATAGGTTTAATAGCCGTTAACTATACATTATCTTAAAAGTACTTATTTTTTTAGACATCATTATAGATAATAGGTTTATATGGTCATGCGTGTCTAGTACTAACTCATTCTAAGCTTATCCTTTCACTATTGTGGATAATTTACTCAGCCTTCAACTTATAAATCTTGTCAAAGTTTATATCTTTTCAGATCCAGAACCTAAACTTATCAAGCTTCATCGTATGACCTCTATCTAACAACAACCTCTTCCACCTTTATACTATTAATTATAGTAGGTTGTATTCCTCATATAGGTTATCTGTTCTATCTCCTAAACTTTTAAATTCCTATTTCTATAATGCAACGAATTATATTACAACGAACTATTTTACTTTATTCCATATCAACTTTAACAGTAGTCACTCTAACATATCATCTCTGAATGACATCTAATAACTACTCCATTTCTCCTACTACTCAATTTTTAATATGTGCATCCCTCGTTTATAATGCTTAAGAGTTTGTATCCTTATAAACTCTTATTCTATATATATCATCAACTTTATCTAGATTTCTACAAGTTCATTGTATACGATAATTAAGTACGTGAGATTCTTCAATTTGGCCATCTCCTGGTCCGTAAGACCAAAATTTCCTTAAGGAAGTTCAACTTCTTGATGAAAATAACACTCAAATCCATCTCCTCTTTTCATCATCTCCCTCTCTAAATATTTATATCCGCTCCTCACTTTCCTACAAGACTCATCCAATGTATTACTGGAACTCTTAGATGTGTCTGTCCTTATACCTCCTTCCTCTCCTTTAAGATTGCCGTAAAGATAAAGCTATCTATAACTATGTCCCTTTTCCCAAAGAGTAGAATTTAAGAACATGAAAGATACAAGTGCGATTGAATGCTATAGGAGAATTTCCTCACATTCATTCAGCACTTTTCGGATTGCTATATAATATGGCCTTAGCCTCAAAAAAGCTGGAAATTCTGTTCAGATTGCGTTGAATTTTTTTCTTCTGCCTCAGATGCTATTCGCAAAAAGTTATATAAAAGTTCGTGTATATCGTCCCCCTGTTATCAAGTGGAGAATACTAATTCCACATCAAAGTGGGATCCAGAGTAATGTTTCGGGTTCCATCCACCGTCAACGTTATTTGGATTGAGTACCAGCTCTTAATCCATAGAGGCTAAGAGGTAGTTTTGACCCTCTTATTCCAAGAGCAGTTAGATCTTATGTAACGTTTTCTGAACGTTTCTTCCCATAGACTCTTCTATTCTCTGCGGTCAGTGACGTGTTCGTGCGCAAATAGACTTGAGACTCTTCACATAAAACAGTAGTTGACAAGCTGGCGAGAAGATGCCTAGTGTCTCTTCGAGTGATATTCCGTATCATCAATCCGTCAAATAATTGCCTTAATCCGACGCACTAGACAGTCTGTCCCTGTACTTTATAATAACTATGAGAAGTGTCTCTTGTGTTCTCTCATGAACCAGATAGCGTGCCTGTGAAAATATTTGGAGACTTCCAAGCCGAAATCTATCTTTCTTTTTAAATATTGCTGTTTTCTTTTCTTTGTTTTACCAGACTCCACAATGTTCCATTTCCTTTCTCCCTTTAATTAAGTTCAGGGTAACCTTCCTTCTTTCCAGCACCTCTGTTCTGTGGAATTTGTGCAGTCTTTTTCTTTCTGGAACACATTCTTTTTATATATAATCCCACCGCATGTCCTGCCTACCATTACTCCATTCTTCTCATACAATATAATAGTTAAATCTCCAATGTCATACTGATCGATCTCAAGTTAGCAGTCTCGCACCCACTACTGTATTGTAGGGGTCGGCGAATCGGGGGTCGGGGAGAGGGCAAATAATATGGAAGACAGTGGCAGGTAACAACAAGTTGGTGTTCCCTCGCATCCACCAAAATGATATAAAATTTTCTGATGGCTGGTATTTAATACTGATTTCTCCAATAATATTTAGAGCATTTTGAAGATTTCTTATTATCGAATAAGCATATGAGTTGTGCATTTCATTCATTCTAAATTCTTGGTTTTCAAAGCGCAACGCGCACCCTCAACCGTCTCACCGTAGCTCGCGAAAGCACATGTCTGCTGCACGTTATGCCTTCGCTTTTTAATGTTATTCGCGGGCTCGCGTTACTCACATTCATAACGTTATTAAAGTAGATAGTGAAAATTTTCCATAAGGTTATATATAGTAATATAAATTAGTTTATATTAATCATATAAGATAAAAAAAAAATAATAAATTATAATATTATATATAAATTAATAACATATATATATATTAATATTATATATAATAATATATATATATATATAAATTTTAATATATTAATATTAGTTATAGCTCGCTTAATTTATTTATTTATATTCTTAATTTAATTCTGCCTCGATAGACTACGGTATCATGAAATCAATGTCTTTAAGACCTCAAATAATATCTTAAAACTTACATCTAAATACCAACATCCATTGTAATATTCCTTTCACTTATAATAGTTATTCAAACATTCGTATGTTAATGTTTTTCTCTCCATTTCTCCTCTCTTGAGCAAAATTATTATATTTTAATACTAAAAATAGTACGTCCCTATTAGGTATGATAGTATAATAAATAATCCAACCTAATAGAAGAAATTCAAATATGTGTTATATGTACTACTAATATATACCATACTCTATCCTAATGTTAAATTTAAGGAATGGAAATACATTATACAATCATAATATATATTAATATATATATATATATATATTAATATATAATATATATATATATTTTATATTTATTATATATATATTTAATTAATATATATATATTAATATTAATATATATATATATATATATTATATGAATAATATATATAATATAAAGAAAATAATGTAAATTGAGTTAAAATTATTGTATAAATATAAAATTTGCTTAAATGAAAGTATTAACAAAAATAAACAGTATTAAGTTACAAATAAATATATATATATTATGAAATAAAATATAATATTATTTATTTTGTAGTTTTATGTTTGAGGACTTAAGTTTGGCAATAGGTCATTTAAATTCAATAAAATAATGTAATGAAAATAAAGATAAATGTATAGCTACTAGGTCATTGTATAAATACGTAAACGTAATAAATGAATATTTTAAAGGCCAAACTAAAACCTTTTTATATACCGTTTAATGAAATTATATATATATAAGCGAATGTGTTTAAATATTTAATAATAAAAATATAACAAATTTGAAAAAACATTTAAAAAGTTTTACTAAGAAAATTGTGTTTGTTAATTAACACTTTCTCCAAAATTCGTTATTCTTGTGATATAATACTAATATCAGAAAGAGGTTCTGATAGAAAATATTTTCTCACATGCTCTTAAGTCAAAATCTAGCATGTGTCCAAAAAGGGTATTCCTAACCGTGAGCTAACCATTCATTACTATTTACTTCGTTGGCAAGTCTCCCGATTAAGACTATCCATTTTTAAGAAAATCCTATAAAGGAACCTGCCAAATTTTTTTTTTCAGAAAAATCCTGACCTTCCCCGTATCCAGCCAGTCCCATCTCCAGCAATGTTCTAGAGGAACACCTATTGTCCGGAGATATGTATGATATATTATATTAATATATTATATAGTATTAATTTAAATATATATTATTATATATATATATAATATATATTATAAATATATATATATATATATTATATATATATAAATATATATATTAATATATAATAATATTAATATATAATATATATATATAATATATTAATATATATATAATATAAAATATAATAATATATAATATATATAAAGAAACTACACGTAACAATGACATATGAATAATAAAGTTAGAATGTACTTTCTTATACATTCAACATTGATAAATAAAAATAAGTTTAAATTTTACTTAAAAATATATCATGATTATTACATTCCATTGCTTTAATCATAGGATTATTGGATATATATCGTCATATATTATATATATAATGATATATATATATATATATAATATATATATATATATATATATATATATACTATATATTATTATATAATATTATATATAATAAATATATATATATTAAATATATATTATACACGTATATTTATATATATTATATAATATATATAATATATATATAATAATATATAATATTATATATATATATAATATTATATATATATATATAATATAACAACTGTAAATATATATAACAACTCAAGTATTATATATTTCTCGCTAATCAAATATAAAAAAAAAAATTAAATAAATAACTAAATCACTTCTCAACTACATTAAATCATTACGTAGTCAATGATTTTTATATGTATACCTTTAAATATTAGATTAACAAGTACAGTATATAAAGGACTATATACTATAAAGGACAATAAATACTAAGTCAAACTCCCCTCATAAAATTTTAAATATAATTTTAATTAGAGTAATACTTAATTTCCTAAAGTATATGATATCATTATATATAAAATATTCAAAAGCTCATATACTAGCAACTTTTAATAAAAAAACTAATATTCATTTAATTGTGATTTATATTCTTATTTTTTTTATTTAACGTTGCCATATTATGTTTATTATTATTATTAAGAACTAATAAAGTTGCTATATTTTAGGGTACTCATGATCAAATTATTTAAAAGGCGGCCACCAAAAAGTAATGTTTTTTGCCTTGCTTCATTAAAAAATACCTGACCATCTTCATAAGTAAGAAAGCATCCTTTCTTTTCTTTATTGATTAGCACTTTTTTTCATTATTAAATTGCTTAAAAAAAATTCAAACACTTTTCTTTGACAAAATTTCATATTTCCATCGACATCCTACGCCCTGCATTTTAATTTGGAGCATGGCAATTATTTAGGGTACATAAACCATATGCCCCATCGTGGGGTACGTGGAACATCTTGAAGGATTAACAAGTGACAATATAAATTATATATATTTATACCATATAATCTCTATATATAACTCTATATACTCTCAATATCTAGTATATACCCAAAAGCTAAATACCATATATATTAATCTCAAAAAATATCAATATATACCTAGTTTTTTACTCTTGTCTATCTCTCAAATATTTACTCATTAATTATATATATATATATATTATTATTAATTAAATATATTAATAATTATATATATTTAAGTGATTGCAGCGAGGATATTGATCATATTTATTTTTCACGCTATCCAGACGTGATATAGCTCGATATAATAATATATATAATGCGGTAATGCGTGAATGATTGATTATTTAACATTCTCGCCGATGCGGATGTTAACTAATTAATATAATAAATATATAATAATATAATTATATATTATTAGAATATATATATTAATAATATCATTAATATTATATAATATATTAATATTAATTAATATATTAATATATTATATTATAATATTAATAATACTCATTATATAATTTTCATTTCAATAAATTACTTTTAATAATATTATTAATAGTACTCAGTATGAGTAATATATGGAGGTGCTAGGCCACCAATAGGAAGAACCACAGCAACTGCGACACGATACCGATCTCTATATACCTCCTATATACTCCTCTTTTACTCCCCCAACGCTGCACGGGCCCCTTACATGAAAAAGATTTAACAATGGATGATATACTTTTATAGCACTAGTACTAAGTATAGAACTTTCAGTACAAATAGAAGTATGAAATAGAGATATACGTGCATTGACAAAAAGTAATTATAATATATTTTACATAAGAGCCATTTTTTTTGTACCGAGAGTCTGTCTAATCTCACGTTTATCAGAATTATGCATTTCATTATCTTTGCCCTACAACCAAAGTCAATCATACTAACTACTCTCTCACAGTTGTCGGATTAATGCATACTACTTAGTATTTGAGTACAGGCCAAGTAATCCTTAGCAGTATGTTACCTTAAATGCGACGGTCACACATTAGTTGCATTATTTAATATACTTTCTTATACTCTAAATTGAATAAGGTAAAATCAATAGATTTGTTAATCTATAGTATCGCTATTCATTATAAATGCTAAAATATTAATATTAAAAGTTCTTCAATACACTTTTGTCACTGCATCTTTTTATGAATGGTGTTCTTCTGCTATTCAGTGTTACTGAGACTGTGATTATGCAAAAATTACATTCAAGTACAGTCGAAATTCTTCCGGTTATTTTAATTTATTTACTGAGAAGGTTTGGTTCTGTATAGAATTCCGCCTTTTTTCCTTTTAATGTGTGTCGAATTATCAAATTAAAAGTAAACATAGGATTTTATGTCCACAATATTCAGTTGTTTTTTTTTTTTTCTTTACAAAAACTATACTACAACACAAAGTGACTTGATATATTAATATTTAGTTACATAATTTGCATAATGAAGGTGAGATGATATACAAATAACCATCATTGCCTGGTTTAATACATAGGGGTATATTACTATAGAAATAAAAGAAATAAATATGCCTAATTGAAAAGAAGAGACGTCCTACGAGAATGATCATTATAATATCTAGCCACAGAAGCCAAAGCGTTTTCATATCTATAGTTTTATTACCACTAGAACTAATTAACCAACATTCAATCGTATATAAAAACACGATTCATCAAAAATTTTATATCCATTTGAAGGCATTGGTCAAAATAATTTGCGAAAACATGAATCCATCTTAGCGTTGAGATTTAATGGTATTTACATAGGATACTGAAGCTAGTAGAATAAGTGCAATGAGTATCTTTCACTTTTAATATGATAATCAGAGAGGCATCACTCATGAAATATCTTAAGTGACTCTGCTCTGAAATATCTCCAAATCAAAATTCAAAACTGAACTCAATCTGCTTGTTGCGAAGATCAGTGATGATACATAAAGAAACAATCACGTAGCCTACATTGAAGCTCGAAGTCACATTGTTCTCTTCAACTTTAAGTAAATCTGTGGCGCTGTAAAAGAGTTCCCTCTTCAGTATTTTTATATTAAAATTCTTTTCCAAATCTGACAATAAATATCCGCGCAATATCCGCATGGCAAAGCGCCTGAGTTATGCCGTGTTTTTGCGATGCGGATCTTTAAGAATTGGTGTCTGACATGCTCTAATTCGCCAATGCGCTACAATCGTAACACATATCCGCAGGATATAGCTTCGGATGCGGCGATCTGTTACCTGCATCACTATATCGAATATCTAGATATATAATATAGGAAGGGATACTAGATAAAATTAATTTATGTCATTGCAAGGCACTGAACAAATGGAAACCTTATATAATATCCTTATTATTCCTGATACTCAACACACATGATATAAAAGTGAATTCGTTCATTCTGTTAATATATATAATATATAATATATTATAGAGGCAGCACATACTCCATGTATTATTTTATGTATAGATATGATGCACTCATTCATCCTCTTTCTAACAGAATTGCATATAAATTTGAAATTATTTACTTTGCTCTACTTGTATAATAGATGTATCATGTCTCCAACTCCATTCACGAGATAAGATTTTATTGAAATTACGATAATGATTCTAACTATGCGGTCATGGTCATTCCTGTTTGTCTTGTTTTAGAATGATACATTTACTAATTATTTGAATGATGATATGTGTCAAACTATGCATAACATCAGGCGGTACCCACATATTAAACACTTAATTATAAGCCTAAAGAGTTATCTGCGGACATAATAACGTCCCTATAGCCCTAATCCTCTTATCTTCTTTATGTATAGTTTATTGACTAAAATGATAGTCTACTACTAATTATTATAGTTACTATAAACCTTCGATATTATAGTTACGATAAATCATCGATGTTATAGTTAAGATAAATCATCATTATTATAATACCTTATTATTAGGTATATATAGCGATAAGACAAGGCTCCTATAGTGATTTATAAATAGTACTAATAGTTAATTAAATTAGCAATATTTAGATAAGTTATGGAGTTCACTACGTATCGGTAGATTGACCATTTCTTTGATGGCTAGGTAAATCAAGCTATTAAGTCATTTGATAATGAATATACCTTATTAATTCCTTAATTATATAATATTATACGTAAACTAGATATTTTATTAATTATAATGAATCTAATAATTTATTAGCTCATTAAATTCTTCACTCCTAAATAAGTTTAAATGAATATAGATTATTATTATTGTAAAATGTATTATATAATATATATAATTAACAATTATTAAACATATATAATATAATATATAATTAATCACTATATATATATAGATACCTAAGAAAATAATATATAGTATACTGATTGACTACCGTATATATAGATATATCCGGAATTATATAACTAGTCTGATGATTAAACTCACTTAAATATATATATATATTATAATATATTAATTTAATTAATTATAGTAAATATATATTAATTATAATCTGAGTCACATTAACACTCACTTTAAATATATGTATGTGACGTACATACGTTCTGTTTAAATCTATGTCATTATTTCATACTAATGTTATTAGTGTTAATGTTTGATACACAAGTTCATATTCATCAGAATACTAATTGATCTTATAAAAACCATATATTCTGTATATATCTTATAGGTTAATTTAAATTAGTTAGCTCAGCTATATTAATCTAGAATTATAATTTAATTGAGTATACTAATAATGTATGTATTGAGTTTGAGTATTATAAATATCTTAGATTAGTATTTAAATACTGTATCTTGGCAGAGTGATATGTGATGATTATTTGTGAGGATGATTGATATAGTAAATGCGGATACAGTAGGCATCTCTTTAATACAATTATTTATATATATTAATTTTATATATTTAGAATTTATTCTTGGGTGAGGATAAACAATATTATAAATATAATTAATAAATAATAATGACAAAAGTATTTAATTAATATAAAACATATTTTGTAATTAAAAATGATAATATAATTCATACCAAATTCCTATAAACTATATTTGTCTTAATAAATTGACTTTTCAGATATCGAAAAAGTTGAGTAGTAGAAACGTCGAAAAGGAAGGTACAAGTTCGAATGAGCGCATGTTTAACGAAAGGAGATCAACATCTTCAATGCTAACCTTCATCTATCACTAACCGACTATGCATACGCATGATCGATTAGATAGATCCCAAACCCACTACTATAATTAATAGGCTTGGAGTTATAGTTTCTCAAATATCGGTTATCACACATAGTGAGACCTGGTGTTAATGTTTATAAAAATATTTAATAACAAGAATTAAACAAAAGCAGTAATAAGGCACAAAAACCATTAGATTCTATTGCACTTATTACATCTGAGAGATATATATATATATAATATAACTATATAATAAAATTACTTTACTTAAAACAAATACGTTCATCTTATCCAAAATATATATATCACGCTTGAGTGATATATAGAGAAATAACAAACTAAAACATAAATATTAAACAATGTGAGGAAATATATGACTAAAGCTAGATTTAGATCGCCAGATATATTCAACTCTATTGTATATATTTTATACTTTATATACATATATAATTTTATATAATAAATATTAATTTAATATAGAAATTTGATAATTATGAGCGTTCACATGATGACTAAAGTTTGTAGGCAGTAAAAATTATACAAAATCATACTATTTCTGAAAACTTTATTTTGTGGTTTATCTTGTTGTTTACTTTCAGTACATATCTCTTTCAATCATTCATATGCAGCTTGACTCGGTTTTTGAAAAGCTGAGTCCTGAGTCACAAGATTACAAAATTTAGCTCAGGCCACACCGAAAAATCGGGCATAATATAATGTTATTTTAATCTTTATGATCATCAGAGTTTAAGTCCTTGCTACAACGCATAATCGTTCTGAATGTCCGCAAATTTCATGTCCTTCCCCTACTCTCTATCTTTAGTCCTTAAGGGACAACTTGAACAATAATATTGGCCCTGATTATTTTTCACCACCGCCATAAGGATATTTAAGAGTATTCTTCGATTTTGCACCTTTGACATCAAAAAAGTTGCTATTGTGAAAATATCATTAGCTTTTAAATCTTAATTCTAAAAGATCAAATTTAAATATTGTATCTTTAAGAATTGTTTTCTTTTGCAATTTATGAGTATAATATTTACGAAAACATACTTACATTAAAACATGAATCTACAAAACTTTCGAAATGACATATGACATAAAACTAGTAGTTTTTTTATATATGATTTTTTTTTGTATAATAAATGAGATTTTAAATAAACATATCATCACATAATATACACAGTAAGAATTGAAATATTTGAATAATTTTGTGAATTTGTCAATCAGGAATACAAATTTTCTGGCATTTGCTTAAAGCTTGTAGATTAAAACATTTTCATTTGTAATGCGTCTCATTATCAATTGCCTGTTAACTATGTTGAGTATGATTATTATAATTTTCGTAGAATATAAGATTGACTAGTACAGAATCAACCTATCTACTTTTAACCTACTTATTAATAAACAAATGTTAGTTAGTTATATTTATATCATTTTTACGCACTATATAGTGATTATCCGTTCCTCTATCCTGCGGGAATATATATGTATATTAATAGTATAATATATTATTAATTATTATTATAATTATATTTAATATATATATTATATATTTTTATTATTATATATATATATATAACATTTTTATTTTATATTATATCTATTGATTATATGTATATATTTGTACATTTATTTATTATACTCTTATTATAATAATACCTTTTAGGTCCTAATGGTTCAGATTATGTTCTGACTCTTTCTGAGCGTTTGCAGTAATGCCACTTCACTCATCCTCCAGACATCGAAATACCACTTTATATTATACGATCAATATTCGATGATACCTCCCAGCACCCCCTCTTCTAAGGGAGATCTGACAGAAAAATCACCACAATATATACACACGAAACTAGTACAAACTAAATGTCTATTCAAGTTCAATTCTATATACCAACTGTATTATGTATAACCAGACTATCCTCGCCAGAGATAAATAAAGGTCTAGTTTCTTAAAAGCCTGTTTGCAAAATAAATGTAGTAACAATATTGAAATATAATGTAATTCGCGCCACACTCGATATGTCCTTGGTTCGATAAGTGAACATGTTAGCTTTACAATTTAGTATCTGAAGCGTCATCATGTATAAACTTTTCTAATGTTTTCGTGTTAAAACTGTTGGATTAATATACGATATCGCCCAGAACTGATAGTGAAATATACGTCAGAATATACTTTATATGAACAATTAAATAATCCGTAAATTCCGTGGTAGTTAGATTGTAGTAACATGCTGAGTAACCTCAACTAAATGTACAGTGTGCCATCTTAATTCTATATTTTAACGAATGACTATGGAATGCTAATGCATGTATGCGCATGTAACCTCCAAAGTAAGAGATATTAGAATTTGAAACATCCTAGCTGTTCTAGTGATAAAATCCATAAAATTTATAACAGCTATGAAAAAGTAAGAATTAAAAAGACAGCTACACCTTCGAATGACTATCGCGTTCGAGTAAACACAGGAAAACATTGATGTACTGGACATGTAAATGTATCAGAATTAAGATGCATTAGAGAGTATAGTAATTAAAATAAGAACTTGTTCCCAAGGTATAGAAAACTGATACCTGAAGATGAATTCCTAACGGATTCAGGAGCGAATATTTTATGAGAGAAGTAATTAAATTAAAACACCCTGGGAAGAAAAGTATCTATGAGTTAGAAATTAGATTCCTTTCAGATGACAAGATGGGAAGGTGAGAGAGATAGAGAACCGTGCTACTGTTAAATATAGCGAAATAATAATTAATGAAAAATAGATAATCTAAAATAGAGATTAAATGATATAATGATGTTAAATTTGAATGAGTGTTGCTTAGAAGCGTAGGCGTAAGCTGAAAGTAAGAGGAGCGAATATTTTAAGGAGGAAGCTGACGAAAGAAGAAGTGTATAAGAAAATAAAGAATTGATATGTGTTGATGAGGTTATTAATATGTTAGTGAAAATTAGTGTACCTCCCGAGTGTAGACATATGTAGTGAATAATATGAAAGTATTATTATGAGAGTTTACTGAATATAAGATAAGGATTTATAGCATAAATTCTGTATTATAATGATAAGTGAGATTAGTTATAGTAGAGTAAGAGCTTAATGTATAGAATTATTTGTTAGTATTATTTTGATGAAGAAGCTGACGAAAGAAGATTTGTCAAGGTGATCAGTTCCCTTTTCTGAAGTTGTCGATTCTTCTGAAGTAGACACAATAAGGTTGCTTTTATCCTTATCAGCATATATTTCCATATTAGATAAGGTTTTATCATCCTTATAACTAGTATTTATTTCTCCATGGAAATCCACCGAATCCATAGAAGGAATTAACTCACTGACACTCGATGATACTATGTCAATATCTTGATCGAATCCAGCTTTAAAATTCTCAGATATCAATGAACAATGATTATCTTTAACTTCCTCATTTTCTGAAGCAGGAACTAGACTAATAGTTTCTCTTTTGATAAAAGTTTCCTCCTCTTCGTTAGAAAAATCCTCCTTTGCTGAATCGAATTCATCATCGTCATCTGCGTCAGTAGCGTGACCTGAAGAAGGAAGAGAAGAGGAATTTGGATGTTCACTTTCAGTATTTTTAGCATTAAGTATTAGTTCATCTGATAACTCTTCCATATTAATCTCATCTTTAGTGGAAACCTCATTGCTTGACGTCATAACTGCCGAATCCTTTATATTGCTATAAACAGAATTATCTAAAATCTCAACAAGTTCATCATTTATCTTAAGTGATTCAGTATTATTATTATTATTATTAGGGCAAGTGACATCTGTTTCATCAGAATCCTTACAATCATGGCAGTTATTGGTGATAATTTCCTCTTGGCTTTCGACATGTTTGTTCTTGTTAACTTGGTTTTCGACATGTCTGTTCTTGCTAACTTGGTTTTCAATAGGTTTGATCTTGTTAACTTGGTTTTCTTCTTCACCTTGGCTATTTGAAATTTCCTCCACATCTTCAATGACAAACTCTTTCTCAACAGATGTTAAGTTAATTCCCATCACCTCACCAAACTTCAAAGATTCACACAATCCACCATCTTCTCTTCCTCCACCTTCATCCTCACTAAAATTTTTCAACACCGTATCTAAAGATGAGTCTCCATTGTCTTCTCCTCGTGCAGCTTCGATCGTGTCGGAGCTTAATTTATCATGTTGTTCTTGAGTAAGAACTGAATCATCACTATTATTTTGGTGAAAATCAGTAAAAGCTAATTCATTTTCTGCTACATTTACATTTGGAATGTCTATTAAAAGATGATTTCCCGCCTTTTCTTCAGTTTGCGCGGGAAATACCAATTTATCGCAATCATTAATCTTAATACTTTGGTCCTCATTAATACTATTACTACTAAGTTTACTTTCATTAATATCTACGTCAGTTAAAAGTACTTCACTTTTACTGTCACTACTTTCTAATTGATTAAGTTTCTTTGAATCATCTTTGGTATAGTTATCATTGGAATGTTTAAGCTTCAAATCTCCCACAGTATCAAAATCTTCCTCAACATCAAGCTCGCTTTCACTTGCTTTGAACAACAAGTCGTGATTCATTTCCTTTAAACTAACTTCTTCATTAGAACTAATTTCTTCCTTTGAACTAACTTCTTCCTTTGGACAAACTTCTTCCTTTGGACAAACTTCTTCCTTTGGACAAACTTCTCCCATTGAGCTAACATCTTCCTTTGGACAAACTTCTTCCTTTGAACTAACTTCTTCCTTTGAACTAACTTCTTTCTTTGAACTAACTTCTACAGCAATTTCTTCCTCTGCGTTTCCCCCTGAAATATCGCTAAGTTTTGTATTATCAAATTCAGAACTCTCCGCTTCCTCTAGCATTGACGTAAGCAACTCAACCCTTTTTTGATTGATTTTATCACTATCAAATTTATCGATATCATCATGGGCGATTGAATCAAACTTATTTTCATCTTCGGGGGCGATCGATCCCATTGAATTATTTTCACATTGTAATATGTTGGATGACACCTCCTCCATATTTTTCGATGAGAACTGACTAGCTGGATCTTCTGAAGATTTGTCGTTGAGACAAGTATCTTGTTTATCTTCCTCAACAATGACGTTTGTACTGACGCTATCTTCCAAGTCGTAAAGAGCCTCGTCCATAAAGTCGTCGATGAGGTCATCATTGTCGTTGTCGTTATCGTCATCATCGTATTCGACGACATGACCCTCGTCTTCTTCTTCGACAAAGGTACAAACGGCATGTTTGATCGCTCCCACTTTTTCGAATACCTCGCTGGCCGTCTCCAGAATGTCCTTCTCAACAAATTCTACTTCAACAGCATCATCTTTCTTCTCCTCATCGACAGGGTCAACAACATCTGCTCCTTCAACACTGGTGTTGTCGAGTAAACTGTCACTGTCACTCTGGAAAGGATCAATTACCGTTCCTTGTTTCAAATCATAAGAATCAAGACTGTATGTCGATTGTCGATTTTCATCACCCGTCTGAGAAGATAACGACGAGGCAGAGCTTGTCGACAATTTTTGTGGTTGGGACACCGATGATTTTCTTACGCCACTCTTTTTTCTACCACCAGTTTTACTAGAAAAGAATTCAGTTTCTTCATCCCGCAAGGAAGGATTTCGCTTTTTACGCAGGAAAGAAAAATACTTGCTCATTGTTTTTATGGGCAAATTATAGGCGTTATCGATGTATCAATCACATTAATCGATTATATCGTTAAGAAATAATCGATATTTATTTAATTTCTAAAGTTACATCTAC
>JABUQX010051544.1:2500-5000 GCA_015478945.1 Trachelipus rathkii | reverse complement strand
AGCTCTTGAGTTACACTACTGTTATAAACAACAACAATCATATCTATTGTATGGGCCCATGGGGGGGGGGGAGTCAATTAAAAAGCAGTAGATGGTTTGGAATTATGGATTTTCTTTTCTTCAAGTCCCTATTCCACTACATTTTTTCCCAGCGGGGAAGCAGTAGGGGAAAATATTCCAAAATAGCTATTCATTCTTGCTTTTTTCTTGGAAAAACCCGTTGCGCGGGGAAAACATCTAATGCGCGGGGAAAACATCTAATGGAATTATAGGACCTTTATATCTAAAATAGGTATACCTTATAAAGAGTAGTTTAGTTCACAGTCTATTTTACCTCTGATCACAACTATCTTAGATTAAAAATTTATGACGGACCATGAATATTAAAACTATTCTGAAACTCTTCTCCACACTATCATTAATTATATAATAGTATAGAGTATATTGAACACAATAATAACGTTTATTTTTGTTGTTAAAAGAATTTCGAACAATAGATTTCCCACTTCACTTTAAATTTAAAAAAAAAAACAAATAAAAAACAAAACAAATCGTCACTAAACCTAATATCGGGAATAGGTAGTTGGTAATTAGCAGAAATTTGTATTTTTTCTCTCTTCACAATTCTATAAAACCTAACTACAAAAAAAAAAAAAAAAAAAAAAATCTTATTTTAACCACTAGACACACAAAAGTGAATGAGTTTTTGTCCTCTGGAGACAATCAATGAAATCGATTACGAGGTAGTGAACCACCAAAAAATGGTGGGTAGTTAGACCACTATTCAAAATGGATAACCCTTGTTAAATAAAGATCATAGAAAAAAACCATTATAAATATACCACATGAAAAACAAACAAAAACTATAAACACAACACATCTCCAATACCATAAGAACATAACTAAAATAACAAAACAACCCCCCCCCATAAAAGGGGGGGGTGTACTTACTATACAGTAGGGTGTGTGTGTGTGTGTGTGTGTGTGTGTGTGTGTGTGTGTGTGTGTGTGTGTGTGTGTATAGGGGTAGGGGGGGCGGTACTCAACATGAACGAAACAATGCAATAATTACATATATATAAAACAAGGTCTAAAAATGTATAATCACCAAACACTCAGCAACAAACACATAAACGAACACACACACAACCCCCCACCCCCCATTTACCCACCCACCCCACACAACCCCCCAACCCCCCCACCCTTTACCCACCCCACACACACACACACTAATTCGAGAGATAAATGAATAAAATAACAATAAATCACATGCATTTACAAACAAACAATCATAATAATAATGACAAAAATTTTAGTTCTCACACACACACAAAAATAAACAGACATAATTACAACTCGGAAGAATCCACAGTGACAAAGCAAACCTAATTTAAGTATAATAATAGTTTAACAATAATGTCGCCATATATATATATATATATATATATATATATATATATATATAAATATCTACAGACATATATATATATATATATATATATATGTATATATATATATATATATATATATATATATATATATATAACTAAAACGTACCCCTAGAAGGACAATGTTTTCCAGTCCAAGACGTTGGGTCCTCATTCAGGTCAGCGTGTTTAAAAACAGTGAAGTCAAAAAAATTGAAATAATTGAAGTTTATATATATATATATATATATATACTTTATATATATATATATATATATATATATATATATATATATATATATATATATATATATATATATATATATATATATATATATATATATATATACTGTAATGGGCAACTGCTGCAAGGAATGTTATAAATACCAATCTTGGGTCCATCCGTCACAGACCGTCTTGGAAAGAGAAACCTTCTAATGTTAAAAGAAAATCGACGGTGGAAAGAGTCAATATATATCTGAGAGGAAGAACTTTATTATTAAAATTTTCAAATGTGGTTATGACCGAAAAACCCTTTTTTATCTTAGAACACCCCTTTAATAAAGCATAAAAACTCTTCTTTTTTTCTTTTTGCACTAAACTGTGAGAATAGACGTGATCTGATGACGTTGCATTGTGTGTTAATAATCATTCATTTTTTTTACCATATTTTTATTTAATTTGTTATGAGACCTGATAAAGGTAAGGTGGGGATGGGGTGACTTTCGAAAAGACTTGTCTCTGTTTAAATGTTTTATTTCTTTGGGGTTGCAATCATTGTGTGAGTGTGTGTGTGTGTGTGTGTGTGTGTGTGTGTGTGTGTGGGGGGGGTGTGGGTATATATTATTATTATTATTATTATTATTATTATTATTATTATTAATTTGTGAGGTATGTTTAATTTCAATTTGTGGTCAGTGGCTAATTCAATAATAATAATAATAATAATAATAATAATAATAATAATAATAATAATAATAATAATAATAATAATAATAATAATAATAATAATAATAATTTCTATTATCGTACATTTTGTTTAATAATTTTCCATTTGTAAAAGTCCTTCACCA
>JABUQX010051543.1:25000-26287 GCA_015478945.1 Trachelipus rathkii | reverse complement strand
TCTCCTTCGCCTCCCCTCCAATCCCTTGAACCATACCCTCCATAAACGTTTTGTTGCCTTTATTCACACAACTTCCAAATCCAATCAATCACCATCTCAGCCTTTCGCTCCTTGGGATCATTTCCATTAGGCAATTTCCATCTATACCCGTGATTTAATACATTCTTTCAACTTTCACCCTACCCATTACCTCTCCTTACTAATAACCTATCCCCAAAAATACCTATTCCCTCTTGCACCATCAAAACCACCACACACACATTCACTAACACCTCATCATTACTGTTAATATTGTAGATTTTTCTTTGAAGTGTTCTTCCATTTCACTCCCCTACATCCATTCTCATCAGTTACAAAACACACTCATCCCTATTCATTATTCTAAGCAGATTCCCCTCTTTTTATTCTCATTCTTTGGCCATGCTTCCTTCCAAGAAGAGCTCTTCATTTCCTTGTATGTCCTCATTCACCCTCATCCTTCTCCAAACTGTTCATTTACCTCTTTGTTTTCTCCTACACAAATTCCTTTTTGTAAATATTTTTTTTCCTTTTTATATAATTCCAAGCATCTTTCTTTAAACTTCATCATTTGCTTTTAGTACATTCAAATCGCTTCTTTTTACCTTTAACCGCTTCATCACCTCTTCATTCCACCATTCGCTGTTAACATTCTTACTTCTCACTTTAGCACATCCACACACTTCCTTGCACTACTAACAATTGCTTCCTTCATTTGCCCTCCCAGATTTGTTCAGTATCAACTTTGTTCACATTCAACCGATTTACTAGCGAGCGCTCTTTCATACTTATCCTTATCCTTATTCCTCTCGTTCACTTAACTCTCACTCTTAATTACTTTTACCTACTTCCTTTCGTATCACCTTCCTCCATCCAAGCCCCCACTACCTTAATTTTACATAGGTAGAACAAAATATACGCATCCGATAATCCATTCCTAAACTCCCTCACTGACTTAACATCCCAACACATCACTTCAACATCTCCTTTCTCTCAAACAATACAAAAACTATACCTTCCAGTTACTCTTCACTTCGATACCATCTCTATCAACACACCAATTCTAGTATACTTATGGATACTCTGTGTTTAAAGAAGTATTACTTACACACATACCTCTCTCTCTCTCTCTCACACTGAAATCAATCACCTTCCTACCATTCTCATTTTCTCCCCCCACACCAAAACCACCTGTTATACCATCCCTTTTTATCACCTATCCAACCATTCAGGTCCCCCAACACCATCAATTCTGAAACTCCTACTCAC
>JABUQX010051543.1:12500-15000 GCA_015478945.1 Trachelipus rathkii | reverse complement strand
TATATATATATATATATATATATATATATATGGTAGTTAAGGTTGCTATATAATAAAGGTTAAGAAATATATATATGAGATATATATATATAATCTAGAGCCGTGTGCTATGTGGAAGCAAGAAATGAAGTGGAGAGAGTGAAGAGGAGGGCAAAGGAGGAGGTGGTTGAGAAGCTAGCAAAGGAACTGAATTGATGGATGATATGAAGGAAAGCAAGAAGAAGATTTTTTAGATTGGCAAGAACGTAAAGAGGAGGAGAGAAGAGTAGAGTATGTAATATCAAAGACAAAAATGAAGAAACATTGGTAAGCCCGGAGGAAAAAAAAGGGGGATAGAGTACTTTGATGAGTTGTTGAATATGGAAGTGCAGTCGGAAGAGGGAAGGAGAGAGGAGTGATGAATGAGGAGAGAAATGGTGGGAGCAAAGCCTTCAGGATGAGGTAATAAATGGAGGAGGAATTCTAGAGCGAGTCAGCATGGAAAATGAAGATGGAAAAACTCCTGGTGAGGATGCAGGATAAATATTGAGCTGTTGTAGGGGAGGGAGGAGAGGGGAGCCTTGATGCTGAGATTTCTGAACAGGAGTTGGGTGGAGAGTAGAGTGCTGAAGGTTAGTAGCTGGGTCAATAATAGTTCTATTTATAAAGTAAGTGGGACGCAGAAATAAAAAATTATAGAGGAATTCACTAATGGACAACATGGCGAAGTTATTTGAAAGAATATTAAAGAAAATTAAGATAAAAATAGAGCCAAGCCAAGATTGAGTGAAGAGCAGTATGGGTACAGAGGTCGTAGAAGTACTACAGATTTAATGTTTGTATTAATAATGATTCAGGAAAAGACATGGAATACAATAAGAAGGATATCGCCATCATAGACCCTCCTGAAGAAAGCATTTGGATTCTGTACCAGAGAAGCTGTGTGAGAAAGCCCTGGGAGAGGGACATGAAGTTGAGGCAGACTGATAAAGGCAGTAAGAAGTATATAATTCGTGAATAGCATAAGTAAGGTAAGAACAGGATATGAAAACGAGGAATGGTTTGAGTAAAAACTGGAGGCAGCAGGGTAGTGCTGTCGCCGATACTGTTTATAGCGTATTTGACACAGTCATATGAGGTATAAAAGAGAGTTTTAGAAGAGATTGACGGATACTATCATGGTATATGCAGATGATTTGTCGTGTTGGAGTGGAGATGGTGAGAGGTTGAATTAGAAATGCTCTTATTCAGAAAATTTGAGAGAAACAGGAAGGAAATTTTATGAATGGAGAAAAACAGAATAGTCTTTTGTATGCGTACGACTCTGAAGAATGACAATCTACTCAGACGCTCGATCGATTAAATGTGGATAGATATAAATATCAAGGAAGCTTAAAGAGAAGGGGGTGCAAAGGAAATTACTAGTAAGATTGAGCAGTATGGCAGGACTGTAAGAGCAGTATACTCCATCTTGAAAGATAATATATGAAAAAAGAGGTGAAGAGAGCAATACACGAGGGAGTGTTGACACCAATGCCAATACTGTTGTATGGGGTGGAGACATGGAGCATGACAGGGAGAGAGGGGAGTAGAATTCAGACAGAGGAATGTGTTGAGGACAGTGATTGGAAAGACAAGAAGAGAGAGTGAGAAACGAGAAGAGTGAGGGAGAGCGTGGGTGTGAAACCAATGATGAATAAAGTGGGACACAGCCAGACTGAGATGGTGGGGACACCTGGAGAGGATGCAGGGAGAGAGAGTTGCCAGCAGGAGGTGGAGACCGGAGGGAGTGAGACCGACCGAGGGGAAGCGCTGGCCGTGGAAGAGGCAGGTCACTGATCACTGAGGAACACCAGATGCCTGCAATGGATGACTGATGGTGGATGGGATCGTGATCGATAGAACAAGATTGGGAAGAGGAGTGGTTGGCTCCTCACTGACACGCTCCTTCGTAAGCCTTCGACTGTGGGGAGGATGTAAGATATGGTTATTATATATATTATTACATATATATATTTATATATATATTATTACATATATTATTATAAGTATATATATTATTATTGCTATTACATATATATATTATTACATAGGTTATTACAATCACATGTCATGTCATGTCCATCACTAATATATATATATATATATATAAGTTATTATATATGTTATATATATATTATATATATATATACATATATATTATTGTTATATATATATATATTATTATTATTATTCATATATATATGATATATTTATTATATATATATATATGTATATATATATGGGTATATATATATATATAAGGTTATTATATATATATAATATAATAAGGATATATAGTATATGGTATATATATATATATATATAGTTATTATATATATATATATATATATATAGTTATTATATTAGTTATATATAATTTTTTTAATACAAACTTCAAAGAGTAAACATCCGCATCCGCATCCGCAAGTATCCGCATCTTCCAAGGCTAGAGCGCCGTGGTAATCCGCATCCCCTATCA
>JABUQX010051543.1:0-10000 GCA_015478945.1 Trachelipus rathkii | reverse complement strand
ACTTTCAAAAGTGTTTAAATGCACGATTGACATAGCGTTGGATTGGTTAGAAAGTATATCTACGATAAAGAAATCAACTTCTCAAGTTCCTTTGAAAATGTCAGGAAACTTATTGAATTATGTAAGGAACATTCGTACTTTCAGTTTAATAAAGCTTTTTATAAACAAAAGTTTGGTCTCAATATGGGTTCCCTCTCTCCCCTTCAGAAATAATGTGGACCACAATTGTTACTTAATGATATTCATAATAAGCTACCGTCCACTAAATTTACATAAGAGAGGGCTGTTAATGGTAGATTGACATTTCTGGATATGATGATAGATATTAATGACAATTCTCGCCCTCGTTTTCCAGTATATCGCAAAGCAGAATGTTTCAATGCTTATATTCACTGGTACTCCATACACTCTTATAACACAAAAATAGGTATTATTACAGGTCAATTTCTTAGAGCAATAAAAATATGTAGCCCATGTTATCTGGATAATGAATTGAAATTTAATTAAGAAAACATGTTTAGCATCATTGTATTCCCAGGTATAAACAGAGCTTTTCATAAAACAATGGAAAAATTCATACTCATGAGTTGAAACCATTCAAAAAAAACATAAAAGGATGAACATCAATGGTTATTCCTCTTCATATCGAATTTGAATTGAATGAAATTTTATGACAATTTCGTAATCATTAATTCAGTCCTTCCAAACACCTAAGAAGAAATTTATGTCCAAAATTCAATTAATTAATGAAGATAATATTGACTAGAATTTATCGTATACCTTGTCGAGTTGTGATGAAAAATTCGGTGAACGATGATTTCAAAAAAGACGCGCATTATTTAAAAATTGGAAAATCTATTTTTACCAGCATATGATGAACATATTCATGCATCATATGAATCCAGCTAAAATAATATTTATCTTGCAAAAATGCTTGATAAAAGAAAATCGTTAAATCATTTACTATAAAAAACACAAATAACTTCAACAAAAATCCAGGAAAAATAATAATTGATAACCTGTAAAAATAATTTAATAATGGAGGAAAAACGTTTTACGAGTGGCTTTTGAAAAATACGAGTTTAGGTCCGAACGCAACTTACAGCTCTCCAGCAGTGCTTTCATGTTTAGAAATTTATTATTCTTTTATGTGCACTATTCCTTGATAAAAAGCCTCCAGGTGAAGGGGTCGAAAGCTTGGTGTTTGTTTATTTTTTAATTCTTAGTTCTCTTTTTTTTTAAATATTTTTACAAAGTTTTATATTTTTTACTTTTATTTTTTAATTTCATGGTTTAGAGTGGGTGAATAGGATATGGTTTAATTTGCTACTATTATATTTATAATATTATATATAATAAATATATATATATTTAATTATATAATTATATATATATATATATTATATAAATATAAAATATATTATAATATTTATATATAATAAATTTATATATATATTATTTAATTATATATATTATCATAATATATATATATATATATTTATATATATATATATATTATATTATTATATATATTAAATATATATATATATTATATATAATATATATATATATATATATAGAATATATATATTATATATACATATATATATATTATATATAATTATATATATATAATATATTATAGATTATATCTTATATATATATATATATATATATAAATAATATATATATAATATTTATATATATATAGATATATATTTATATATATAATGGGTGCACCAGGACTGATTTTTTCTTATATTCTTCCCTCGGCCTTCTTTAAAGTGTGTTCTGTTTGGAACATTAAAAAACAAAACTACGAGATTTCATTACTTCAAATTTGTGTTGCTAGTTGATGTCTTTGGTTAGCTATTATTATAACATACTTCATTTATTCTCTTTTTTTTACTTTAAAACTGCATAATTTAAGGGTGGATTAATGGTTCGCAGAAAACAATTTATTTAAATATATAAATTATCATCTTTCTGAAATTAGAAAATGTCTTACAGCAGAGAACGCAATTTAAAGGGTAATTTACTCTTCAGAAGGAAAATAAATTCCGGTTTCGGGAGGAATTTTGAAAAATTCTGGCCGGGACCGAAGTGATATCTTAATTTCAGTATAGCTCATATATATATATTGGTTTTAATATTATATAAATATGATATATATATATATGTATTAATATTATATAATATATATATTATTATATTGATATATATTATATATATATATAATATATATATATCTAAATATATATATATATATATATATATATTATATATAATATATAATAATATTAATTATATATCATTATATTTATATATATATATATAATTATTATATTATATATATTACTATATATTTATATATATATAGTATATTTAAATTGCTATATACTAAAAGATATTTATAGGATATATTATATGTACAAATTTCATAATATCAAAATAGGTGCATATATATATATATATTAAAAAATGAATATCATAATTGTACAGGTCAATATTCTTGAAATAATTTGTGTGGAAAAATATTGTCGTTTGAAACCTTGATTAGCACCCAGGATCACCAGATATACTGGAAACTCTATACTGACTGGCGGTATGAATGAACGCTAATATGCGATCATATGAATCAGCTAAAAATAAAATTACTTGATGCAATGATGATAAAAGAAAATTTCATTAGTACCATTATAGATAAAATATCCCCAACGGAAGTGACTAGTGGACTTTCTTGTAACTGTTTAATAATAATACGGGAGAGAAACGTTGCCAAGTGCTTACTTGAGAAAACCAGTTTTTCGATACAACTAAAGTCTCCAGCAGTTTCATGTTAGAATTTATTTTCTTTTATGTGTGCTATTCCTTGAATAAGGCTCCAGGTGAGGGGAAACTTGTGTTTGTTGTATTTTTATTCTTAGTTCTCTTTTTTTTTAATATTTTTACAAAGTTTATTTTTTCGTTTTGTTTTAATTTCATGGTTTATAGTGGCGTGAATAGAGAGTATTGGTTTATTTGCCAATATATATAATCGAAATGAAAAAAAAATTTATATCAGAATATAGTAAATATATATAAATATTACTTATATTATATATAATTATATATTATAAAATTAATATATATATATATATTATTATATATAATATATATATATATATAATATATATATATTTATGATTATATTATTTATATATAATATATTTTTATATATATATATATATTATTTATTATATATATATAGATATATATATATATATATTATATATTATATTATTATATATATAATTATATATATATATATATATAATATATATTATATATATAATATACATATATATATATTATATAATATTATATATAATATATATAATATAATATAATATATATATATATAGATATATATATAGTAGATATATAATGGTGCACAGGGACTTGGATTTTTTTCTTATTATTTATCTTTCCTCACCTTCTTTTAAAGTAGTCTGTTTGGAAATTAAACAAACTCAGATTTCTACTTCATTGTTGTAGTTTGATGTCTTTGCGAGCTATTATGTATAACATACTTCGAATTCTCTTTTTTTTTACCTTTGAAAACTGCATATATGAAAGGTTGATATAATGGTCGCAGAACAATTTATTTATATATAATAAAAAAACCTTTTTTTTTTTACTTTTTTTTTTCCCCTGAAAGTTAGAAGAAATGTTTACAAGCAGAGAACTGAAGAGGTTAAGAGTAACTTTACTCTTCAGAAGAAAAGAATTCCGTATCGGAAATTTGAAATTCGGCCGGGCGACCGAGTGATATTCAATTTCAGTTAGCTCATATAATTATATATATAATTATATATCTATAGTTATATAATATAATATTATATTATATATATTATATATATATATAAATATATATATATATATATATATATTATATATATTTAAATATATAGTATATATATATATATATATATATATATAATATATATATAAATTTATATATGTATTAAATTAATAGTAGATATTATATTATATATATATATATAATATTATAGTATATAATATTATATATCATATATATATATATATATATATAATATCATATTATAGTTATATATATATATATATATATATATATATACTATATAATATATTTATATATTAAATTATATATATATATATATCATATTATTATATTATATATATATATAATATTATAATATTATATATATATTATATATAATATATTATATATATATATATATTTTATATTATATATTTATATTTATTTATATATATAATATATTTATAATATAAATAATATATTATATATAATATATATATATATATATAAATATATAATATATATATATATATATCAACTGATATATACTTATTAGATAGACCCGACTTTAACCTTTTTGAAAAAGAGAGTCATTGCAGAGAAAATCCATTAGAAAGCCGTTGACATTTTAATTCGTACTGTACTTCAGATTGAACTTCTTGCTTCCGTCAACACTTTTGAGTGTAGATGGTTAAACACATTCATTCCACTCTTAAAGATCTGGAAAAGGATAATTATTTATATATATTAATTTTATATATATATATATATTATATATATATATATATATAATATATATTTTATATATATTATATAGTATATATATATTATATTATTATATTTATATATAAATATATATATATATATTAATACATTATATATAATATATATATATTATTATAATATATTAATATATATATACTGGTGTGTTGCCAGTCCGTTAACTACGAGTCAATTTGTTCTCTACGAGTACAGACTCTTAACTTTTGTTAATTGTAAGAGACTAACAATCGGTCTTTTGATGTCAACACCGTTGCTCGTTACTTTAAATATATAATATATTATAATATATATTCTATATATAATATATTTATATATATATTATATTATATATATATAATATACTATTATATTATTTATATATTATATATATATATATAATATATATATATAATATATATTATATAATATATTATATTATATACAAAAAATCATACTAAAAATTAAGAATTTTATATATATATATATATATATATAGTATGATATTTATATATATATTGGATATATGATATATATTAGTATATATTTTAATATAAATATATTATATATATATAGTATATATATATATATATATATATATATATATATATATATAGTTATTATATAATTATATATATATATTATATTACTTATTATATTATATATATAATATATATATATAGTATATATATATGGAAGGATATATTCTAGGAAAACGCTTGAAAAAAATATAGATTTTTTTTTTTTAACTTTATTTTAGATTATTTTCTTCTTATTTTATGTTATGGGCCTTACTGAAAGATACTTCCGTATATATTTATTTAATATTAATTATTTACAGTAAGCCTTATAACATTTTATACTATGCGGCGTTACGATATGCGCTATTGTTGACCTATATATTAACAAATCGCGGCTTACCAAAAATAAAATACATAAAGGAATGGAATTTGAGGGGCAATTGCAACCGTTAACAACTTTACATTTATGGCATTTCTCGCCATATATTCGTAATTATTACGAAGTATTCACATCAAATATACAAAATATTTTATAAACAAATTATTAAGAATCCAATTTGTTGCACGTGGTGACTTTTGGAGGGTGAATTTCCAAGTTTACTTGGAGATTCACACCTGAACACCCAGCCAATTCTAAAATACTTAATTTTAGAGGAATAGAGAAGATTAAGTGAAACATTCAGTAGTAGAGGAAACTTAAAATCTAACAAAATGGACTCATACCTAAAAGTAATTCAAATGTTAACATGAAGTTCACCTTCTATATCACTTAAACAAGAGTATACTGGCATTAGAATATATAAACTTTAGCACCATAGAAATATATTCATTATAAACATCATAACTCTTCACATTCATTATTTAAACATAAAATATGGGCTTTACATTTACTTAAATCTTCACAATATGTACTTGTATTCTTATTCTGTTACACTTATTTCAGCTAACTTTACTATGGGATAGGGGCCTATATATGGTTCAGTTTAGTTACTGCAATACTGCTGTTTTTAACTAGTACAAATCTTGCATCTTCAGACTATTGCAATATATTTTGGGGTTTCTTGGCAGTGACAATTCTGGAGACAGAGGGAGTTCTAAGAATAATTTTAGTTTTTCAGCGTAAGTTTTCATGGACATGGGGAAGGAGGACTCCAGCTGATCTATTAATGCTCCAGGGAGAGTTGGATTTTGGCCCATCGTTAAGATGGCAGGGGTGATTCCTGAATTCAATGGGGCAGTATGCAGACACAATAGCCAATGGGGAGAAGATCTAGCCAATGTTCTTCACATTCTTCCAACTCATCGACAGCAGGCTCAAAGATCTCAACTGTTTATGCGGAGTTTTCCGATTGAGGCCATTGCTTTGTGGGGTATAGACCAAGGTAAAGTTATCCCGGGTGATCCTAACTTTTCACACACACACTTGAATAAGTCCGACGTAAACTGCGTTCCTCTATCAGAAACGTAAGTTCCCACCACTCCAGCTACGGGTAGAAATTCTTTAGTAATTACCTCCACTATGGTAGAGGTTTCTATGTTTTTCACAGGGAAAGCAAAGAGATAACGGGAGAACCTATCAATCAATGTTAAAAGGTACTTATAGCTTTTGCATTGAGGCATTTTAAGAATCAATATGGACTACTTGAAATTTGGCCGATACTGGCCTATAGATTCATAGGAGGGCTATTTTGCGAAAAGATTTAAAATCATCTGACATGCATCAAAACTTTGTACAAATTCGCCTTTACATTACTTTGGCCATAATTCTTTCCATACAAAAGCGCTTCTAACTGATGCCAGAGTTTTCTTAACACCAAAATCGCCCTAAACGAGTGAGAATAAGAAATCAGGAAGAATAAAGGATTGCTGACAAAGACAGTGGTGAAAGTAGCATAGATTCATCAACGACTAGTGAAACCAAGTCATTCCTATAATAATAGAGTCTTTGGTAAGCTTAGACCCGCTTTTCTTGTTTATTTAAATATTCAGAAGTTGTACATCAGCTTCTTGTGCTGCTTGAGTTTTTTAGTCAATCTTAACTGAAAAAGCTTAAAATACCATCAACTTCGGCGGGAATATGAAACATTGATGCCAAGAAGCATAACCGTCATCTCCTCTGTTAAAGATCTGCTGGTGTAGAAAAGCTGTAACACCAAACTCTCACAGGATAATTGAATGACTTCTGCTTACAGGTATCTGATCTCCAATTTGAGAGAAGAGCTTGGTGACTGAATCTAATTCTACTTTTTCCGCAGAAGTGGAAGGAGTGGCAAATTTTGTATGCTCATGTTACTCTGAGCCTGGATTTCTACATCAAGAAAATCTGCAAGAATTTTCTCAGAATTTAACTTATATGTACATGTGCCAAACTCATACTCTGACAGAAAGTTAGGTATCGCATGCTCCCTTGCAGCAAGTGATAGGCAGTCAGTCTACTTCTTTTAAGTGACTTTTTAAGTGACTTTTTTGGGTTTATTTTTTGAGCTTCCTTGCTTCTACTATGTGGGTAAATTTCTTAATTGTTTTAACCAAAGCAAGGAGTTCCTTGCTATATAATACTATAACCAATTTCAGTAGGATTCAATCGAACTGTAAAATCCCAGCGGAACTGTTTTTCCATTTTCCGTAGAACTACTACACCTTCCAAGGCTGTCTGACTAGCATCAGTGAAAACAGATATTTGCGCATTATTAGACAGGAAAAACCCAAAGTTAGCATTTTGAGGGCCAAATTTGCCATATTAAAGCTTACTTCTGCCTCAGAAGATTTCCATTTTACTCTGCGTTGAGAGTATGGTGCACCTTTGAGAAAGATAGAAGAGGAGAAATAATTTCAGAAATACCCGGAAGAGAAGAGCGAAAATAGTTTAGACTGCCTATAAAAGAACGTAAAATCTTTATTAGTTTGTGGTTTGGGATATTCATAAAGCAAGTGGTTTTATCCTCATTAGGAAGCATGGAGCCTCGGACACATCAAAACCTAAATATGTAACCTGAGACTGTCCAATTTGGCACCTTATCAGCACTAGCTCTCAAATAAAAGATTTTAACGATCTAGTACCAATTCTAGAAATCTCACGTGTTCGATCCATGAGGAAGGAGTGGCGTGAGATATTCATTCAAAGTATCAGAATAAAATGATATTAAGCGGATTTTACGAAAGAATAAAGATATTATTTGTGTAAACTAAGGGGACTGGAATGAAGCCTTCTACAATAACATTATATGAGAACTGCCAAAAGGGAGATTTCATAGTTAAGAACTTTCGACTCAGGGTGGACTTTTAAGTTATAAATGCCTTTTTTTTTAAGTTCTAAAACAGAAACTTACTTTAACACCGTGAAGTAGTCGTAAAATTATTTTATTAGGGGAACTGACATTGTCTGCGAAGCTCGTGTTCAGTCAATCTCAGATCGGGCTACTTCTCGGACTCCCACTAGTTTAGAAAGTACCGAAATCGGAAAATCCCCAAGAGGAGTCGAGGAGAAAGTTACCCAGCACTTTACTAACCTTGCCTATCTTTCTTTTTGCCTTATATATAAACTAGTAAGATTCTGCGACTTCTTAATGTTTATTGGACCCCGTAAACTTTAAAATTTTATAGGAATAATTTCATTTAGGACATTTTGTTCAGCGTGGGGAAAGAGAAATTTTGTAAGCTCTTTCACGTGTATTATTAAATCACTTGCTTTAATTAATATCACTTTTATCAATACTATTCATTTCTTATTCTTTATACAACTTGTAGGAGCATTGTCCTTTGATAGCTACCCCAGGAGATATTATTATTATAAATTAATTATTTTCTCAGTACATTTTCTAAATTTTATTTAAATCATCAAAGCAACATTTTATATTCACCTAATAGAGAAGTATAAAAGGAAGGCGCGGAAGGGAGTTTAAAAGAAGCAGGTAAATTTATATAAATTAAAATCATTTGTTAATGGGTAGTGCTATCAGCATCATTCCCTTGAATGACTTCACAAGAAAGACCAGTTGTGGCATCAATTATATATTTGAGTTAAAAATCTAGGTCTACAATTTAATATCTAGTACAGAAAAATCTGTATCCCTAAAAATATTACTCAATTACATCAGCGATTAAAAAATTATGTTCGTAATCCCTTTTTAGCAGGAAATTTAATTTTTTAGTTATACAATCATAAATGTTAATTTGACTTCCATTAGCAGCTGTAAGAAAGCCAATAGGATCTTTCCTTTGTTCTGCAGAAGCATTTAAAATAGAAAATGAACTCCCTGTATCTAACAAAATTGCTATTTGAATTAGCGTCATTGTATACGAAGGAGACAATTAATTGCAAACTTTTACATTCGTTTACATTATTAAAACTTTGGAAAGCCACTGACCCTTGCAAGAATCTGCATTTTTCAACCACGCTACGCCAGCTATTTGGCTTCGAACTAAAGTTTTGCAAATAATGCCTGTCTCGCTCCTTGATAAAATGCACTATCCTTACCCTTAAACATTATCAGAGAGAATCAAATTTTCCCTATTACACAAGATTCATTTTCATCACTGAAAGCTCTCTCGCATGTAAAACAGATTGTTTGTTACGCCATATAGCATTTTCATTGAATAAACAAACCTGGATATTATTTTATTAGCATGCAAATTGTTCAACATTTTTACCATACTGTGTAATTATTAATTCAATTTGGTTGGGGGTAGCATTTACCTCCCTAAGACTTTCTATATTTTTAAAACTACTTTTGTACTTACAAATTGCGAGTTTCCACTGCAATTAAACCGACCTTTCTTTATACAGGGCGTAACTCCACCCCTATACTTAGTTTCCCTGCGAAGGTAAGGAAGTAGGTCCAGCATTGTTTTGTGATGGCGCTTGTGCCAACAAATG
>JABUQX010051542.1:50000-60000 GCA_015478945.1 Trachelipus rathkii | reverse complement strand
ACCCTTCAAGATGTTCACAAAGTTTTATTAAAAGTTATCAATTCATATTAGTGATATGTCTGATTGAAGTAAGAACCTTGAAAAAAATTTCAAGATTTTGAAAAAAAAATTGAAGAAATTGTCATTTTTTTTTATTTTTTATAATATCAAAGGTAAATGATTATATCTTTATTACTACATTATATTCACGTACTTTTGTGAAATTATTTTTGAAATATCTTGAAAAATGATACTTTTATGAGCTTTTTAGTGAAACAAGTAAGAAATTCAGAACTTGGGGTTCCCCCCCCCCCAAATTTCAAACCACTTGACAGATTTCTTTCAAATTTTCAAGATTAATATATTAAAGTTACACTTCAAAAAATCCAAGTTTTCTTTAAGATTTGTGGAGAACGTAAAATTTTATACAGGGTCTCCTTAATCAATTATGAGACTCCTCCGCTTGCATCCGTGCTACTTCTTCCATCAATGGTATCCACCTTCCTTCAGTTAAAACCCCTTTCGAATCCCTTCTGTCTTCCGACTTTCCTGACATTGTCTCTCCCATCTCGACTTTCCCAGAGGTTAAACACAACGTCGTCTTCCACATAGAGACGAATGGGATACCTCCTTTCTCCCACGCACGTCATCTTGCTCATGACAAATTGTAAACTGCTAAGCAGGAGTTCAACACCCTGCTTCAGCAAGGCATCATCCACCCTTCCAAGTCCGATCACGCCTCCCCTCTTCACCTGGTACTCAAACCCAACGGTGACTACCACCCTACTGGGGACTAAAGATGACTTAACGCCATCGCTCGTCCAGATAGGTACCCTGTCTCTCACATACAGGATTTCATCGCTAATCTTTCTGGATGTAGCATCTTTATCCAAATAGACCTTGTTAAAGCCTTCTATCAGATCCCAGTCCATCCTGCTGACGTGCATAAAACTGCTGTTATAACCACCTTCGGTCTTTTTGAATTCTTACGTACCCCTTTCAGTCTTCGAAACGCAGCACAATCGTTCCAACGTTTATCGATTCCATCCTCCGCGGATTGCCCTTTGTCTTCGCTTACATAGATGAACTGCTCATCGCTAGCTCCTCTCCGGAAGAGCACCTCTCTCATCTCCGCCAAGTGTTCACAAGGTTAATAGAATATGGCATACGTGTCAATACTTTGAAATGTGTGTTCGGCGTTTCTTCTCTAACCTTCCTTGGGCACACTAACTCTTCCGAGGGCGTCCGTCCCCTCGAAGACCGAGTTTCTGCCATCCGCTCCTTTCCATTGCCCATGAAACAGCCTCAGCTCCGGAGGTTTCTGGGCATGGTAAACTTTTACCATAGGTTCATCCCGTCCACTGCGGACATCCTTTGCCCCTCAACTCTCTTCTCAAACTTGTTCGACAAGGTTCTTCGTCCTCTGTCACCGTCGACTGGGCCTACGAGGCTCACCACGCCTTTATCTCCATCAAAGAAGCCCTTGCTTCTTCTGTCCTTCTCATTTTTCCCTCTACTTCTGCACCTACCCGGATCCATACCGACGCTTCCGACTATGCAGTCGGTGCTGTCCTGCATCATTTTTTAGATGGTCAATGGTGCCCCTTGGCGTTCTTTTCCAAGAGGTCTCAGCCTGTCGAGATACGGTACAGCACTTTAAGAAGAGAATTGCTGGCCATTTACCTCGCTATAAAACACTTTCGTTATTTCATCGAAGGTCAAGAATTCCATGTCCTCACTGACCAACAGCCAATCGCTCATGCCATTACTGCCTCTTCCGTCAAACAGTCTCCACGCGAAGCACGTCATCTCGAGTTCATTGCTCAGTTCACCACTGACATTCGCCACGTCAAGGGTGCTGAGAACATCTCTGCTGATGCCCTTTCTCTTATCAACGCAATATCTCCTTTTCCTTCTCTCAACTACGAAGAGATGTCCCGCCTGCAGCAGCTGGAAGAATTTACATTCCCAGCCAACTCCACCTTCGACATTCAGAGTGTGGAAGTGTTCGGCTTCCCCTTCCCACTTCAATGTTATATGTCTTTTCGTCTGCCCCGTCCTGTTTTGCCAACTCCAATGCGTCGCCTTGTCTTTAACTCCATTCACAACGTCTCGCATCCAGGTGTTTAAGGTTCACAGGTGAAGGTCGGCAAGCACTTCGTCTGGCCTTCCCTTCTCCAGGACGTTAAGCTGTGGACTAAACAGTGCCTTAATTGCCAACGTTCGAAAGTCCACAGGAACACTAACGCTCCTGTCGAGCAATTTCTTCCTCCGAATCAACGCTTCAGCCAAGTCCACATAGACTTAGTTGAACCTCTCCCTTCTTCTAACGGTTTCAATCACATCCTTACCTGCATCGACCGCTACATCCGCTGGGTCGAAGCTATCCCTTTACGTGATACATCCAGTGAAACCATTGCCCAGGCTTTTCTCTTCAACTGGATTGCTAGATTCGGTACTCCCTCTACGGTCTCGACAGACCAAGGTAGACAGTTCGAATCCTACCTTTGAAAAGACCTCATGGTTCTCATCGGTTCAAAACGTCTCCGCTCCTGCAGTTACTACCCACATGCTCAAGGAATGATAGAGCGTTTCCACTGCCAGCTCAAATTTTCCTTGATGGCGCATGGTAATCCCGAAAACTGGTCGGAGACTCTTCCATCACGATTGAAAGGATCAAGACAGTTTTCCTGGATGCTGATCCCGTTTCTTCAGTTGACATGCTCCCTCCACCCACGCCCATCCTTCATGTTCCTCCTTGCTCTACTCCATCGTTACCTATTGCTCCTCCCGCTCGTCCGTCGGTTTCCCTTCCTCTGCCCACGCCTTGTCTTCATCTTCGTCCGCCCACAACTCCCCCGCCTAGTCCTCCTTTTCCTTCCCGTTCGCCACCTCCTCCACCTCCTCCAGGTTGTTCTCTCCCTTATCCTACTTCGCGTGCTGGTTGCTCCCTTCATCCTGTTGTTCGCTTCACTCCGTGAGAACTCCGTTCTTGCTGGAAGGGGGGGGTGGTAATTGTAGTGTCTATCTCTCTCCTTCCTTTTCCTTTCGTTTTAGGCCTTTTTAATTTTTATGCCTTAATTCAATTTTCGCCTTTACCGATATTTGATTTTTATATGCGCAAGCAATTCTGTACTCTATCGTCTCAAGAGTTTTGTGTCTCTCCTCACAGATCCTTTTTCCTTTTACTTATATCTTTGCATATGTACTCGAGATGTCTGAACAGTTTTTGGTTAGGGTTTTCGTATATAGGCAAGGTGCCTTTTCTTGCTTTCGTTTATAACGTTAAGATCTTCAAGTAACTCTAACGTGTTTTATTCTGTGCTCTTGTTTTATTCCTCCGCCTCTGACGTCACCGTCTTACTTTGAATTTGTTCCAAACAGTGCTCTTTTAATTGTTTATAGTGAAAAGTGTTCTTTGCTTTTTAGGCTTTGGGTGAGTTTTAGTGCAGTGTTTTAGGTTCTAAAATATAAAGTGTTTCTAAAAATAATATTTACTTAAATATAAATTATTTTATGTATCTTAATTTCAATGTTAAAATTCCGTTACCCCAGTGTGTAAATTATATTAGGTATTGCATTTGTTGGAATAGTTTTAAATTTAAGTTTAAAAAGTATAAATTCTCCCGGCCTTCCTGGCCAAATTTCTTCATGTATTAATAACATAGTATTATTTACATAAATTTATTATCAATACTGTTATTATTGTGTTGTTATTTTTATTATCAATTATTATTTATATTTATATTTTTATATAGGTTTCTTGCGATTCTTGCGAATCTTGGGAATTCTGTGAATAAAGTGAAAGTATCATTTTCTTTGGATGTCCCCAAGTAGGCCCTGAGCCTGCAATATATATATAAGTGATTTGCTCTGCGATTTGTGTAAATGTTTTATTTACTGATTAGTTTTATCCCCGTTTCTTTATCCAATATGACCTCGAGCAGTTGGTAAAGATCCCTACTGATATCCCTTATCGTCTTGGAGTTGAACCCAACATTCTAGACTTTTCTAACCTTATTTTGCTAAATACTCTAACCTTCTCTGGGTTTCTCAGATGATTTTCTTATCTTTGTATCCTGTTCTGCTTCAAGTCTTCCGCAGGAAACGTCCCTGACACTTCGTTGCGCTAAATGATTTGAATTGCGGTTGTACTTATTTGATTTCCCGTGGAATGACTACTGCTTACGTAAAAAGGGTCCATCGAAGTGTTCTGAACCCAGTACCTAGGCGACTCTCTCTAGCATATAAGTGTACATTTCATATTCTTTCAATTGAACTAAACCTAACTAACCTTGGTTTAACTCTGTTCTTGTGCTTTTCGCCACAGTGGGTGCTGCCTTCAAGAATTACCGTCATCTTCAATCTCCAAAAAGTAACGCAGTTGATAATTTATCCCGGAATCGGGCAAATTCTATTCTCTGTGACATTAAAAGCTCTTTTTCTCAGCAGAAAATGTAATAACCCTTCTGGCTCTTCTTCCTCTTGTTCTTTTTAGGCATTTTTCCAAAAAATGTTAACTCTAACTTCATTTCTTCCTCTTTCCCTCTTAAAGTTTCTTCCGATGGTACAACAAACATTTTACCATCCGCTAAAGAACTCTTGGCTCAAACCATTTCCTCTTATTCTGCCCTACATAATTTCGGTTCTATTCCTCCAACTCCACCTCCACCTCCTCCAACTCATTTATGCCTAACATTGTAATTTATTCTAAAATCTTTATTTCTGCCCTCTCTGATCTTAACACTAAGAAAGGGTACGATTATGATGGTATTCTTCCCTTTGTTCTCAAACTTTGTGTTTGCGAGCCTGCGCCCTGCCATGGTAAACTAATGGGTCTCTGTCTATCCACTTCCACCTTCCCTTCCTACTAGAAATGTATGCTCATTCAGACAGTGCAGTAAAAAGGAAACCCCTGTCAACCTTCACATTATCTTACTGTCGCTTTAACCTCCGTTCTCTCTAAAGATTTATAACTATCTTTAACAGGTGGATTTGAAAGCATCTCAATTCTTCAAATCTTATTTCTGATCGCCCCTATGGCTTTCGTAAGAAATGTTCTACTGAAAATCACCTTTCTTTTCCTTTTCTCTCTGATTTTTGGTACTGAACCTTTAGGAATTTCGATTTATCTTTCGCTGTGGCACTTGACATATTGAAAGCCTTCGATAGGGTCAGGCACAAAGCTTTGATTTCGGCATCTATCCTTTTCTCTGTGACTTTCTCTCTGATTTCCTCTCCGACCCATCGTAGTAGTTGTAGATTGTCACCATTCATCCTTTAATCTATTAATATTGTTTTACCTCTGAGCTCTGACCTTTCCCCAAAATTTTCCTACTCTTCGTAAGTTACGTTCTGTCTATTACTACTTCACATGTCCGCTCATATGCTGAAGACTCCACCCTTCATTACTCATTTCATTTTGAAAAATATCCAACCCAACAGCAAGTGGTTTGCCCTATGAAGGTAGTTTTGGAACAACTAACCTCTAACTTTTTTCGAATTTCTAATTAGTTCATTGAGAACATAGTTGTTTTCAATGTCTCAAAAACTAGCTCAGTTGATTCATCTTACTATTCCGCATAATCTTCCACTCAACTATAAGTCTATAACATCTTCAAAATCAACACAACTCAAACATTCGCCTGTCCTTCTTATTCTTGGGATTTTTTTTTGTGGCCTTAGTTGGAAGAATCACATTATTTTTTCCTTCTATACAAGCTTCTAAGAGGTTGGGTGTTCTGAGGCTCATTCACAATTTTTTCACTTCATCCTAGTTGCTTTTCTCTTTATAGGGGTGATGTTTTCCCCTGTATGGAGTATTCATCGCAATCTGGGGTGGTTCCACTTGCACCGGTCTCCTTAACAAGTGGAGTATTGGGCTCTTTATCTTATCAACCCTCCTGCTCTCACTAACTCTCCCCAGCTTCTCTCTCTCTCTATCTCTCTCTGCCCGTCAGATTGTTAAAACACTTTCTTTATACTATCACTAATACAACGGACACTGTTTCTTTGAACTCTCCTGTCGCATACGTCCTCCATTGAGAAGGACTCGTGAGTCACGCCTTACTACTCAATTTGTACTTTCTCTATCCAACTATCTGACCCCAGACGTAACCGCTATGCTCAATTTTGCATGTACTCCGTAAATTCTGGAACACACTTCCGTTAAATAGTTTTCCAAATACTTTTGAAGAGCACACTTTTTAAATGCTGTGCATCGGGGCATATCGACCTTTGAACTAGATCCGGATTGGGAATCACTCGTTACTGTGGAAGAATTTGGTAGCCCTCTGGCCATTGCCTACTATTTCTCTAATAAGCAGAAATTAATGATCAGACTCGGCTTCAATACGAGTAATATATAATAATATATCCAGTATATTGTTGTAATATATTTCCGAATAATTATATAAGACTTCAATTCATTTATATAAGGGCTTCCTTTTGTTAGTGCCGTGGTCAATCGGTAGAGCGCCAGACTCGCAAGGCAAGGGCCCGAGACCTGATCCCTTGTAGTAACCCTAGGTAGCAATTACCTAGAGAAAGAAGTTTCCCCTTCTATAATAGGGCTATGCTCGCGAGGTGCAAAAACTTTTTAATAAAATAAAACATAATAAATGTTTAGAAGACTATATCAAGTGAAAATTTTCAGACCTTTTTAAAAATTATATATAATTCAATATTCTCCCAAATTTCGTATAATAAATGAAGATAATAACAGCTGGAGTTTAATATTCTTATATTAATAATTAATTAATGCTAATATTACTAAGTCAAGTATAGATTTACTTGAAAATTGGTGATAAGTATGGATAATAAAATAATATACAGATAATTTCTTTGATCCAATTTAGATGTTTATATAATGATTTTAAATTAAAATAATTATATAAATAAGTAAATTTATTTGCTGTTTGTTTGAAGAGAAGTCAAAAAAATTAATAAAAAATGTTGAAGAAGGTAAAAGTGCGAAGCAAATATAAGCAAAAGAATGCTAATAAATGAGGCGAACTGCGCAAATTTCAAGGAAATTCCCAAGAAAGAGACAAAATATTGACTCTAAGATCTCAAAGGGGAATATAAAACCTAAGACAGTATTTTCATCGATCTTAAACGCAAAGATCGCAAGAAAAAAAAATACTATAAGACAATCAGATCTAGCTTTATTATGTGAATTATTTTATTTTAAATATGAAATAATATAAAATAAATAGAGAAAAATAATTAAAGACCAAAATAAAATGATGAAAATTTGAAGTAAGAACAAAAAAAATATATTTAAAATGTTTTAATAATAATTGTGCAATTAATTAAAAAGTTTTCCAATGGGTAAATGACACCAAAGTAACACTCGTACATTTAATTTCAAATAATAATAATAATAATAATAATAATAATAATAATAATAATAATAATAATAATAATAATAATAATAATAATAATAATGATAATAATAATAATAATAATAATAATAAAATAAGCAAGAATGTATCATAATTAATAATAATGAAAATAATAAATAATAAAAAATAATATTTATAGAAGACCTAAATTAAAAAGAATAAATTCCAATCAATGTCACTTGGTGACGTGAAAAGGTAAATAGATAAAAATAATGACAACAAAACCATTTTACACTTAAACTTTTTCGTTTTGTTAAGTGTACAACCAATAAAAACTATTTTAACTAGAACATTAATATAATTTTTAGTAATTTTATATGTATATATTATATGTATTATATATATATAATATATTATATATATATTATATATATATATGTTATATATATATATTGATAGTATATATATATTATATATATTATATATATATATATTATATATAGAGTATACTAATTTAAGTTATCAGTGAGTAATTTTCTTACTCTTTGCGGATGGTGAATATGACACTCGTTTTAGCAGTATCCACTGAAAAGTTGAGGAAGTTGAGTTTGAGGAATCGAATTTGTGAGGAATAATGATTTCCATGTTCTTCTTCCAATTTAAATTCCAGGGCATCATCGATATACAATTGAATTTAATAGATATTAGTATCACGTTGGTTGATTGATTCACGCATCTTTTGGTACATCAAATTTGGATTTTCATCAAAGAAGTGCAAGTATTGAAAATAGGTAGTGGTTTGATTGTTAAAGTGCTGTAGTGCCGAAAGAAGAAATAAAGGCATTGCTCTCTTTATCTTGAAAGTTATAGCTGGATATTAATACAAGGAATTTATACCTAATAATAATAATAATATAAATAATAATATCATAATAATAATAATAATATAATAATTAAATAATAATAATAAATATAATAATAAAGATAATTATATTGGATAATGGATAATGATAATGATAATGATAATGATAATGATAATGTAAGATAATGATAATGATAAAATGAATAACTAATATACATAATATAATAATAATAATAATATAATAATAATAATAATAATAATAAATAATAATAATAAATAATAATAAATAATAATAATAAATAATAATAATAATAACAATAAAAATAATAATAATAAACATAATAAAATAATAATAATGATGATATTGGTGTTAATAGTGTTAATGTTAATAATAATATAATAATAAAGGTAAAGATTTTTATTGATGATCATGATAATAATAATAAATGATATAGAGTAATGAGTACATGAACAATGATAATGATAATGATAATGATAAGTATGATAATGATAACAAAAAAATAATAATAATAATAATAATAATAATAATAATAATAATAATAAAATAATAATAATATATAAAATAATATAATAATCAATAATAATAATAAAAATATAATAATAATAATAATAAATAATACCAAATATTAATATAAAATACTAATATATATATAATAATAATAATAATAATAATAATAAATAATATAATAATACTATGTAATAAATTAATACTAATAACATACTAATACTAAAACTAATACTAATCTAATACTAATACTAATACTAATGACTAATACTAATACTAATACTAATACAATACTTACTAATACTAACTCCTAATCACTAATAATACAACAATAAATAATAAATATATATAATAATAATAAATATATAATAATAATAATAATAATAATAATAATAATCATAATAATAATAATATATAAAAATTAATATATAAAATAATAATTAAAATATATAATAATATAATAAATAAAATAATAAATAATAATAATAACTAATCAAATAATAATAATAATATAATAAAAATAATAACAATAATAAAAATACAAAATAAAAATAAATATAATAATCAATAATAATAATAATAATAATAATAATAATAATAATAATAATAATAATAATAATAATAATAATAATAATAATAATAATAATAATAATAATAATAATAATAATATAATATAATAACTAAAAATAAGTAATAATAAAATATAAAATAATAATAATAATAATAATAATAATAATAATAATAATAATAATAATAATAATAATGATAATAATAATAAAAGTTATTTTAAGATGAAATATTCATGTTTGAAATACGGGTTATGACATTCACCGCCATGTTTGTCAAAGTCATAAAATCTCTCTTTGCAAACCCACGCCTTCTGTCAGACTTCAAGCGGGTTTTGTTTACAAAGATTATACTTTAACAGCATAGACCAAAAGCTAATATAGGACTTACAATAATATTGATAATAATAATTATATTAAAAATAAAAATGATTATATTAAAATTCATATCTAAATATACATATAAAGGCGTATACGCCAGGCAGTTTTTTAAATTTCTTTGATACTAAACGTTCATTTATCATTGATTGAGTTGATGATTTTATAGAGTATGAAATACTTTTTAAAGAATTTAGGGCGGTGGGGGGAAATAAACCATAATTTGACCAACTTTTAAAAAAAATATATTTTTCTCAAAAATATATTTATTAGGTTGCGTTTCCCGATCTTTTTCAAGAGTTTGTCAATATCTAGCTTATTTTCCCTTTCCCAAATTCTTAAA
>JABUQX010051542.1:32500-45000 GCA_015478945.1 Trachelipus rathkii | reverse complement strand
CCACTAATCCAGCACCCCTCCCCAAACCTAAATCTGATCTATTGAGGTATTGAGCTATTGATTTATTGATCTATTGATTTAAGTCATATTTTAAGTATCATTTTGGATAAAAATAGCGTAAAAAAATAAGTTCTTTTTATACTAACCTTTGAATATATATTAATGTAACAAAGTTTTCACATCGATAAATCTAACATTTCAAAGCCTAAACTAAGAAAATAATGTACAACGACAAAACCTAACATACCTTAAACACGAATAAACTACTAACATTAACAAAGTTCCATACTTAACAGCAGTAAAGTGACCTACTCAAACTTTTTTCAAACATATCTCTAACATATCACTGTTATTTTTACATTAACAGCGTAACATTTAACAAAATTTTACCATCACCTTACCTAAACAGCATACTGACCAGTGAAAATATGCTAACATAAAGTTTTTACATCAATAAAGCTCAACTATATACACCTGAACTCAAAATATATTATACAACGACAATGCCTAACATATCTTAAGCACGAATAAATAGCTAACATTAACAAAGTTTCATACTTAACACCAGTAAAGTAACTAACATTGCAACAAAACGTACCCTATTCACACTTTCTCAAACATTTCATCTCAACATATCACTGTTATTTTCTACACTTATATCGTAACATTTTAACCAAAAAGTATCATCAACCTAAACCTAAACTCATCCCTGACCAACGCAATATATGCTGAAAGCTATCAAAGCTCGTCAATATCAATAAAGCTGAATAGCATAACCAGAACTCAGAATATAGAATACACGACAACAACCTAACACATCTTAGGTAAGAATAAACAACTAACATTAACAAATTTTCATCACTCTTAACAACAGTAAAGTAACTACATTGCAATAAAACGTACCCCATTCACGCTTTCTCAAACGTATATTCTACATATCATTGTTATTTTTACATTCAACAAAAGGTAACATTTTAAACACAAGACATTTATCCATTAATGCTAAAGCATCATATTGACCAAGATATATGCTAACGTCAACAAAGTCTTAAACATCAATAAGGGCTCACCATATCATAACTGAAACTCAGATATAATGCACAACGACAAAACTAACATTCTAAGACTACGAAAATAAGCAACTAACCATTAAAACAACGTTATATACTTAAACAACAGTCAGTAATAACATGCAAGGAAAACGTGCCCTATTTCCACTTCTTTAAACATTCTCTAACATATCACGGTATTTTTCACTATTACATCGTAAATTTAACAGAAAAGTTTATCATTACCTTACCTTAGCATCATACTTACCAACGAATATATGCTAACGTAACAAAGTTTTCACATCTTTGAAGCTAAGAGACAAAGGAGTTATTATCATTATATAGAGAAGAAAAAGGAATTAAAAAAGAAAAAGAAAATGAAAAAAAGAAAGAAAAAGAAATGAAAACGAAAAAAGAAAAATGAAAAAAAAAATGAAAAAAGAAAAAGAAAAATGACAAAGAAAAAAAGAAAAGACAAAAAAGAAAAAGAAAAAAGAAAAATATGAAGAAGCAGAAAAAGAAAAATAGAAAGTAACTGACACAGCGTACAAAAACGTAACCTATTCATGCTTTTTCAATCATATCTCTAGCGTATCAATGTTAATTTTACTATGATACATTAATATTTAACAAAAAATTTATCATACAGATGCCTAATTAGCATACAGATCTACGAATAATTGCACACATAGCAAGGTTTTATCCAAACATAACAAAAATAAATTCTTTGAATAAAATATCGTAGTAAAGTGTAATAGTTTACCGATCCTCAAGCAGTAAACCAGTAAATCAGTAAATCAAACCATTCCATACCCTCTGATCCCAAGCCATCCACCCTTCCATGATATTGTGATCTAATGATTCAGGATACATTTCGAGTATCATTTAGGATAAACTTAACACAAAAATGTTCTTTGTATAATAAGTATTCTTTGTATACTAGCAATTTCGGAATATAAGCTCGCGTTATTTCGTTTAAACAAATAGTTTCATATTACCTTATTATTTAATATAAAGCTTATCAGTAGGGTCATATAGTATCATGTCTTGAATCGTGAGGGAAAAAAAAATTAAAGCTTAAACGGATTGCAGGCTCTCTGCAATTAAGTATTAAAACATACACGCCCCACCTTTGTATTTTGTTAATCAGTTTTAGAATGTTTGCTGATTTTTAATGCCAATGCAAATCTAGATTTATGATAATTTTTCATGATGTAAAATATGCCATGTTAAGGTAAAATTAACATGATATGTTAGAGACTTATTTGACTACTCGACACACAAAGTAAAGTAGTGACACCTCACTTAAAGTTTAACTTATTGATCAATGCCTCACTGGTTTTGAGCTTTAACTTAATAATTGTTCAGAGTGTAAACTGCGAACTTTTCATCTGTTCTAAATAAGTTAGCAGTTTATCATACGTTTAATTTTACATTAAACATTATGTTCTTGTACTTATAATTAACAAAGCTTGTTTATTGGTCATAATAACCCTTGTCCTATTATCAAATCTGACCAACGAAATATATCTACGTAAACAAAGTTTTTTTTTGTATAATAGAATATCTTTTTAAAAAAATCCTGTAGTTAGAAATCCTTTAACCTAGATTACTTTAATCACTGCAATTTCCACAAAAAATAGGGTATGATACAAGCAACACATATTAAATATATTGGCACGGGGTAACATAACCCAAAATAATAGAAAGTTTACGCTCCAAACATAATAAATAGACGTAAAAATAATTCCAAATAGATCAAAAAAGCCATCTAATGTCCAAGATCATAAAAACTAGATGATCAATTGAAATAAAGTTTGTTGCTGGCAAAAATGAAGTAAGTAGTCATGAGACAAAGTGTAATTAGTTTGAATGGTGCTGGTATTTTAAGAGCAGTAAATCATAATAAAATCCCAGTAAAATTAAAGGAGCAAGGTGTCGGTAGCCTCTTTTTAATTACTGATCTCTAACTTGTCACTTTAACTTACGCCTTACCCCACTCTTCCTAACGGATAATTATGAGTAATCTATTTGAAAACAAACAAATTATTTAGGTGTGATAAAATGCTAATGAATATTTCAAAGTGACTTGAACTTCTATATTCGAGATCAAAATTCAATTTGGGAGTTCAATGGAACTAGATAAACAAATAAAATAAGTTTTTATATACTGACTTATACCGAAGTGATATGCTTGTAAGCCGAGCGGTATACAAGTGGTTAGGCAGTTTAACATCAAATTAAAGCTAACATATTCATAACGCTGAACTGAGTAATATATGTTACAACGACAATCCCTAACATTACCTTGCTCCCCGCGAATAAACAGCCAATATTAACAAAAGTTCCTGTATAGACTTAACTACTCAGTACTAAGATTTAACGTTAGCACTCACTACATTGCATACATGGAAACAGTAAGTATTGATTGAGAGACTTTTAAAAACTTAATAACTAATAAATCAATGTTTTATAATATCATTTTGTAGTTTGTATCACGTTAACTTAACAATAGATTATAATGAATCTCGATGTAAACATCAAAAATTTATCTAATAAGATCCCTATATCGGGTGTTGAGTGATCAATACAATGCCTAGGACGGAAGTAATATGCTAAGGGGTAACAAAGTCACATCATTAAGAAGCGTAAACGTATATTGCGTAACCTAGACTAAGGATATAATGGTACAACGACAAGGACTTAAACATTACCCATGTATGGATAATCTTGCTAACATTCACAAAGTTCCAACTTATCTCAAAGGGTTTAGTGAAGAATGGGTATAGGGAGCAAAAAAATCAAATGTAGGTATGCACCTCTCTACAACTTTTGCTTCCAACATTCAGCAACAGCTTATATAAAGCGGTGATGTGATTATCTAACAAAGATCATGCCTTAAACTTAACCAAGACGTTAAATTGATATTAATCTAGTCAAAGAGTAATATCATCTTGATGCTTATGTATTAAAAAAAATTTTGATGACTTTTGCAATTCACATAAAATAGATACAGATGTTCCATCAGTAATCTCACAATAAATCAATTATATAGACTCTCAGAGTTATTGTAACGCGTAGTGGAGAAGGTAAACGTAGGGATGGAGTTGAGATCAAAAAATTCTCCCGGGATGGCCAAGTTATTTACTGATTTAAGACTTTATCTAGTTTACAAAGTGAGGCTCGAGGCAATAAAATGAAATTAAACCTCCAATAAAGACGCAACCACACCTTTTATTTACCGATTATTCATTAAACATCAATCTATAATAACAAATAAGATATATATTAACACCAAATATTTAGTAAAAAAATAAAAAGTTTTAAAGAAATAAAATTAAAAACAAATAGAAAAGTTTTATTAAAAATTTGTATTTTTTTCTCAATAAACAAAATTAATGTAATACGTAAAAAGTTGCACAAATTTAAATTTAAATAAATAAAATTAAAAACAAATTATTTAAAAAAAATAAAGAAAAAATAAATTTTTAATCAAAAAATAAAACTAAAATAAAAAATATAAGTTCTATAATTTTAGCAACCAAAAAAAAAAATGTACAATACTTGAAAACATTCCAAATCCTCGCCTAGTTTTATTAAATGTTATATATTTCATACCAAATTCTCTCAGCAACGATGATCCACTGGTCTCCTCAAGCACCCGTAGAAAGGCGCTATAACTAAGGCTCAATATTTGTCTCCGAACACAAATGGGAGACTTTTTCTTAATCCCCTTCTTCCCTCTCACTTACACCGATTCTTCTATCTGTTTTATGACGGTTCTACGCTCAATATTATTTTCTACGGAGTAGGAACTCCCACCACTCACTCTCCGCGCCATTTGGGAAACTGGTCGCGTAAATAAGACTATTACCCTTTTTAACACGAACTTATATACCTTGTCAACCTTATATAAGAGTTCTACGACCTTAAAACATGTTATTATATTGAATAGAATAGCTCCACGATACGCCAGCAGCCCTTCGTTGCACAGCCAATAAAATATCACCGAAACCTATCCCTATAGTGCTTTATTTTTATAATCACAATTCCTGATGGTGGGATCGAACCACTCAACGCACCACACCGCACCGCGCACCACACCACACGCGTATTATCTCAAACCTCTTGGTTAGGAAATACGTGTTACACAATTTCCCCAAAACCTATTCAAAAAGAGCCCATAAAAGAGAAGATTCTAACCCTCCCGCGCTGCACGACTTACAGAACTCATCTACTCTTGACTCCTAGAAGACTCCATTCTTCAGTCCAGAACCATGAACTTATTCTTTATCTACATGTGTTGTCCTAGTATATGCAACCCAAACTCTTCATCAATATTTTCATGCAAGATAATGTCTTACATCTCATGCATTCTATGAGATCAATGTCAATTATGCACGAGTTCCCAATTGCGGGAGTCATGCCCCTCCGCAGAGCGAACCGTGGTCGCCAGAAATCTGGCACCATTTTACGAACTTACTCGAATCTCTCTCCCTTATATTCTCGATATAAAAACTCTTACATAGAGGAGAAGTCCCTCCTCCTCTTCACTCACAAGTATGCAAATATTAACGGACACCAATGCTTGTTCGTTTACCAACATAATATTTTGAGTTAATAATATCTAATATATGATGTTATTATCTGGGGCACCGCACGTGGAATAGTCTTGCTAGAAAAGGAAGACTCACTTATTCAAACCGCTAGCGTGCAGGTGGCTGTATCTTTACCACAATTTCTCTTGAGAGTGGCCAATAACCGAATCATAGATTACTTACGTCCTTCGGTAAGCTCACTTCGGAGAGTAACCTATCTCCAAATTTGTATCTTTATCTTGTAGACATTAGTGACAGGTTACTGAACTCATCATTAGGGCTACGGTATACCCAATATAGGTTAGCACCTCATCCCTCTTCCTGGAATATTTCAGAGTCACTTTCCCTGATTGGGGGTGCACGCATATTTTCCTGTTTGGACTTACTCTCGTATTTTCACACCTTGAGGTCGAGTAATCGTCTCGTCACTCACTGCTTTCTCTACAGATCGAGGACACTTCCATTATCTGAGGATACCCCAGGGCACCACAAATTCGCCTTCCATTTTCAGTCGTACGATGGAAATGGCCCTGTCAGGTTTGTTAGGCGTAGTTTGTTTGCTATTTATAGAAGACATTCTCATTTTCAGTAAAGACATTCCTACTCACTATTCGCATCTTTCTAAAGTTTTTAACGCTCTTCAGAAAGCAAACCTCAAGATTAAATTAGAGAAATGCCCCTTCTTAAAGAGTAGTGTTATTTTCTTTGGCTTTAAAATCAGTGAAAACGGTTATCTCCTGATCTTGTGAAATTATAAGCTTTAAAAGGTTTTAAAATTCCTCAGGTTGTGTCTGAAGTCCGTTCTCTTTTAATTTTCTATAATTATTTCAGAAATCTCATTCGTAATTACTCAGTAATTACACAGCCTCTAACCTTGTTATTAAAGAAAAATGCACTTTTTCTTGGCTGTTAGAGCAACAGGAGGCTTATGACACTCTGAAGAAACTTTTACCCCTTGATCCCGCTCTTTCTATTCCTGATTACACTAAACCTTTTCTAAGTATTGACGCATCTCCCTATGGTCTTGGAACTGTCTTAGCTCAAAATGGCAAAGAAAAACCTCTTTCGTTTACGTCCAAAATGATGAATAAAGCAGAGCTAAATTATGGTATCACGGAAAAAGAAGCCTTAAATATCATAAATGCTCTGACTAAATTCCGAACTTTCATTTTTGGTTATTCTCTCCAGATTTATACATATCACTCCCCTTTGGTTCATCTTTTCCGTCACAAACAGTTATCTGGTAGACTGGAAAGATGGAATATGAAGAATCAATCCTTCAGACCTGAAATTATTTACAAATTAGGTAAGTCTGATTCCAGTCCCTGGCACAGGTCACTTACCTTCTTGTAAAGAAGAAAAGAAAGATAACCATCCTTCTTCATCTTCTATCTCTTTTTCTAAAGAGAGTCCTTCTCATATTGGTATTCTTCATAATCCTATCCCATTGTCTTTTCCAAATACTAGAATATATGTTTTCACCAAAGATGTTCTTTTCCATGAAAAAAGAAAAGTCCTAGATAAATAGAAATAAAAAACTAGAATAGAAAATTCTTCTAATCCAGATGCTTGTTTGCCTCACATCATTATTGAGGGTATTTTTTATTATATTTCAAAGAAAAATAAGTATTTGATGAGATTTGATGGTAAGCGATTTGGCAGATTAGTCCTTGATTCTCAATATTTTAACTTACCGTTGACATGTAGTCAGCAAAAACCTGATTTGGTTTGAAATATCGAAAACATACCCACTTTATTTATGCATTAGATAATACCAACCATTATGTGGTCTCTAGCTTCGGATCTGCGACACCTAGTAAAAGTTTACTCATGGATTAGTTCGTATATAAAGGAGGTAACAAAAAAAGCTTATATGCACCATTACCAGATATTTTATAATTTTTTTTGGCAACTCAAAAATGAAAAAAAATCACTATAATTTGTTTATTATTCATCTGATCAAAACGAAATTTTCAGATCATATATAAATGGTCGAGATTCACATCTGTTTAGAATTTATTTTTGTAAACCCTATGGGTTCACCGCTGTTAATGGGGAAAATTTTGAAAATTTAAAACTTTTCCTATGCACAGCGGCAAATTTACTCTGTGTGCTAAAAAATTTATCTAAACAAGAATTATGTACCTTCTTCAACTATATATGCTCCGAAAATTTCGTGCTAATCGGATAAATACTACAATGGTTATGGCGATTTTTCATTTATGACTTCCCAAAATTGACCCCTCCCCGTGTATCCCTGTGTATATGAATAAATTTTTTTTTTTTTTTTTTTTTTAAATAAACAAGCCATTCGATAGAACGGTAAATTTTACAATTCTACATTAGAATGTACTAAAACCTAAAAATCATACAATTGATGATTACTACCCCTCAAAGTTAGGTACCCCTACCAAGTCCGTCCCCTTAATCGTGTTGTCGATGTATCAAATAACTGAGCGGAAATCAAATATTACTTTTTTATTAACTCCTTCTTTTGATAGTAGCTATTTTATTTACTATTTTTGGCCATTTATTTGAGCTTATCGTCCATCTTAAAATTTTTCTTTCGCTCTTTATCAACTTTTCTCAGGTTAAATTCTTTATATTTTAAAGATTGCACACACAATAATTATAAAAATTAATATTTATTCTTATTATTATGTTTACTATCTTATTTCTCTACTTATTATTTAGTGCTATATACGCTTATTATTAGATAATTAATCAACAGTTTGTTTATATTCATCATATTTGGGATTATTTTCTTCAGTTAGTTATCATTAATTCTTAGCCCCGAAAGTTTCGTTATCTTTCATTATTTTTTTTTTTGTAATTTCTGAAGCTGAAATTATTTATTTACTTACAATGTTTATCGTTTATGTATTTAGTTTCATATCAGTTTAATATTACCTTAAATATATTATATAATATCTACATTGTTAGTTTGCTCATGAATATTTATTATATTTAAATGATGTTTAAAGAAAAATTAAAAATATTTTTTAAGTATTATAACTATTAGCAGTTTCTAGTTTATTTATTAGGAAATGTGCTTTGTGGATAAATAATTTAGCTACTTTTAAATGCTTCTGGAAATACGTATTATATTGAATAAATAATTTATTTATTTTTAAATGAGTTATATGATGATTATATAATTGTTCTTTCATATTATTCAGTTATTTTTAACTTTTATTCCGGAAAAACTCAGAACCAGAAAATGTCAAGATCAGAGAAACGTGAGTTGTTCTACCACTAGTTTATCTCACCCCTCTTACAGCTATAATTATCTTCTTTAGAAAGTGTATTTTTCCAGCCGGAGTTAACTCTTAGTTGGCACTTAGGTTAACCCATAGATATCTAGTTATTACTAGCATCAAACTTTAAGAGATTTAGATCTTAGTTGATAATAAGGCCAACAAGCACGTTTACAGGTGGCACTAGAACTTGTCTACTCGAGTAGTTGGGACTACCCAAAGCATTAATTGGTTTGCTTGCGCCTTGAGTAAACTCTAAGTTGGTACAAAGGCTACAGCTAAGTCTAAAGTTGGCACTAGGGCTTGATTCCCCAAAGGTAGTTGAACTTCACCCCGAACCTTCAAGCATTCACAGGAAAATAATTATATCAAAAACCACAATTCTGTCAGTCAAAGATCCAATGATGAATGTCATTTGGCAAAAATTAAGGGGAGGAAACGGGAAAAATATTTTTTAAATTTTATTTTGATAAACGATACATCATTTGAAAGAGAAAAACAAGCTTTACAATTTGTTTTGATTGCATTTGCAAAATGTCTGGTAAATTTTTAATTTCATCCCAAATATCATGAATCAGCTTTTTACTTAGCAATTTTTAAAAGTGAATTGCTGCTGAACTACAAAAGATATTTAAACATGGTCTTCACTGATATATTGGCAATACACAGATGTTTTATAAAATATCTAAAACATAAAAGCGTTATATTAATTTTTCTTCTCAAAATATGGCATTTTTCTTTTTTCCTAAAATTATAAAGTTATAAAAAGCGTACCAAAATTTATTTTATTTGAACGAATCATATATCAAAATATAGCTAAACGCATATAAAATCGAGGACATAGAAAACTATACAAATGTCTGGTGGAAATTTTGCTATGTCCCAAAATATCAACTCGATGTAGATAAAATATTTTTGTGTGATGAAGCCAAGAAGATGAACCGCTAGCAACGTCAAAATCGTTAGGTATACGAAAAATATCTAAAAAAAATAAAATCAGAATTTCATTCTAATCGAATGAATAATAAAATATCTATAAAAAAAATAAAATCAGAATTTCATTCTAATCGAATGAATAATAAAAAGAGTTATGTGCCACCAATTATTTGAAATTTACTTTTTAAATTATATTTTGCAACTCAGAAATAAAAAATCGCGAAAACTTTTTTATTACTTGTCCGATTATTACGAAATTTTCAGAGCATGTATAATTTGGGAAGATATACATATTTTGTTTAAATAAATTGTTTATATGTCCAACGGTTTTGCTGCTGTTTATGGGAAACATCTTGAGGTTTTCAAAGATTTTCTCGTGATTAGCGGCAAAACTGTTGGTAACACTAAATATTAATCTAAATAAAATATGTGTGACTTGTAGAGTTGCACAAGCTTTGAAAGTTTCATTGTAATCGGATAAATATTAAAAAAGTTTCATGCCAACAATTATAATTTTTTTTTTTTTTTTGCAACTCAACAATAAAAAATTATGATAATTTATTTATTATTAATCCGAACAATACGAAATTTACATTTCATAAATAAATGAGAGAGGTTAACATTTTTTGTTTAGAATATTTATTTGTAAGCCCTAGGGGTTTGCCACTGCTTATGGGGAAAAATTTGAAATTTTTCCCATGCACAGCAGCAAATCTATTCTGTATACAAAAACTTTATTAAAACAAAAAATGTAAACCTTCTTTGGCTATAGATGCTTCGAAAGTTTCGTGCTGATCGGATGAATAATAAAAAGGTTATCGCGATTTTTCTTTTATGACTTCCCAAAAATTGAACCTCCCCCGTGTACCCCTGTATATAATTAATAAAATATTTTTCATTTTTTAAAAATACCCAAACGATTCGAAAGGGCAGTAAATTCTGCCCTAGAGAGTAGTAAAACCTAAAAATCATAGATTAGATGATTACTACCACCAAAAGTTCTGTACCCCTACCGAGACCGTCCCTTTAATTTAGTTTGACATAATGTTATTCCTTAATCAATTTAATGTTATCTTAAATATATTAAATAATATTAACATTGTTAGTTTGCTTATAAATATTTATTTTATTTAAATGATGTTTAAAGACAAATTAAAAATATTTTTAAGCATTATAACTATTAGCAGTTTCTAGTTTATTTGTTATGAAATGTATTTTTGTGGATAAATAGTTTAGCTACTTTTAAATGTTTCTGGAAGTACGTATTATATTGAATAAATAATTTACTTATTTTTAAAAGTTATAAGATTATTATATAATTGTTCTTTTATATTATTTAGAGTTATTATTTTTAATTTTTATTCCGGAATATCTCAGAACCAGGAAATGTTAAGATCAGAGAAACGTGAGTTGATCTAAAACGAGTTTAACACACCCTTCTGACAGCTATAGTTATCTACTTTAGAAAGTGTATCTCTCCAGCCGGGGTTATCTCTAAGTTGGCACTTAGGTTAACACACAGATATCGTTATTACTAGCATTAAGCCTTAAGATATTTAGATCTTAGTTGATAATAAGGACAACAAGTGCGTTTATAGTTGGTACTAGAACTTGTCTCCTGGAGTAGTTGGGACTACTCAAACCTTTTATTGGTTTGCCTGCACTTTGAGTAAATTCTAAGTTGGTACAAAGGCTACAACCAAGTCTAAAGTTGGTACTAGGATTGATTCCCTAAAGGTAGTTGACCTTCACCCCGAACCTTCACATCATACACAGATAAAAAATTTAAATCAAAAACTATAATTCATTCAGTTAAAGACCCAGTGATGAATATCATTTCGAAAAATTAATTTAGTTTTACATAATATTATTCATTAAAAACTTTATATAAATTGCTAATAATAATTTTTAAATTAAATTTTAATCTTTAACATAACTTCTGAATTTAATATTACTATATAACTGAAATAGGAAGGAACTACTTCACATCTCGTAAAAAATATTTATACGCGGTAGTTTGATTTAATTTTCATCAAATTATTTCATATAATATACTTTACGTCGCATATGATATACTTTACATCGAAACTCAATGCTATCAATTTGTTTGTGTCAAAGCCTGTATTGATGAAATTTCAAATTAATAATTTAAAATAGTTACCCATAAGTTATTTCATTTTATTTTTCCATTTAATATTTTACAATATTTTTTTTAATTTTTAATGAGAATAAGTATATTAAATTTTTTTTATATTATTTCATATTAATATTATTTTTTAAACTTCGCTTTATATAAAAGTTAAATTTATTGACAGCGAAAATTAAAGCAACAAAAACACTATTTGGTTGGTATGGTAAAATTTATTGGTGTGATACTACCAAGGCCATTTAAAAGTTATATATATATACATATATATATATATATATATATATATATATATATATATAATATATATTTATATATTTAATATATATATAATTATATATATATATATATAATATATATATATATTATATATATATATATATATATAATATATATTATTTCTATGAAGTTAAATATAACATATAATGGGTTTTACTTTTGGCGTTTTACAATATATTGGTAAGAAATAAAATATTATCTATTGATGATGTAAAAAATTATACCATTGATGCTT
>JABUQX010051542.1:15000-20000 GCA_015478945.1 Trachelipus rathkii | reverse complement strand
CCACATCGAAGAACAAGGAAAGTACTCTCTGTGCAGGACATTCCTCGTTTTGAAAATAGGAATGTGGGCAAATGGCTAGACAGAGTGGATTTCTATTTAGCCTATATATTTTGACTGTATACAACTTCTCGGTCCTCTCTTACCTTCGGCTATAACCTCAAAAATACGCTCTGCTATCAACGACCAAACATATGAAGAATTGCCTCGCCTAGTAAAGGAAACTTATGCTCCGTCTGATAAAGAGAAAGCTGAAACCTTATTTCAGCAGGAGCTTAAACCTGGCGAAAAGCCCACAGCATACCTTAACAGAATTAAAGCATCGTTAGGAATCTGCAGTTATCAATGTCTTCTTCATCAAAATGAAAACCTTATGAAGCAGATGTTTCTTCGTGTTCTACCTGAAGATCTGGTTCCTTTATTAACGATATTGAAAGGGGATGCGGATATTCATAAATTGACAGAAGCAGCTGATGTGTTTATGGAATCACAGAGTCATAAGTCAAAGCCCTATCCAGATTATTCGGTCAATGCCGTGACTCCATTCGTCCCTACCAGGGCAAGTGATCCCCAACCGATACAAGAAGACCATATTTCACGAGGAGATTTGGCCCAAATAACTAATCAAATTAGTGAGATGTTCCAAAAGTTGGAGGCCCCACATATCATGTGAATCAATTGGGTCTACGGATGTCTAGTAATGATAATGGCTGGGACAGAGGTCGTTCTAACCGTCGTCTATCACCTTCAGGATTTAGAAGGGATGGACCCCTTTGCCACCTCCATTTCACATTCCGTGAAATGGCTACCAGGTGCCAAGGAGGCACTTGCAAAATGACTCATTTGGTGGAACAAGTGCCATCACAAAATAATGCTGGACTTACTTCCCAACCTTCACAGGGAAAATAAATGTAGGGGTTGAGTTACACTCCTTTACTAAGAAGGTGCAATTTAATAATATATAGTAACACGATGAATTTGCAAGTACAATTATTATTTTCAAAACATTGAAAAAATAAGAGAGGAAAGCTACCCCAACCAAACTCTAATAATTACAACAGTAGGGGTAAAAATGTTGATACAATTTTGCATGCTAATAAAAATAATATCCAGGTTCATGTTCATTCGATTGAAAATGCAACTAATGGCGTAAAATCATCTGTTTTATGCAAGGGAGCTTCTCAGTCGAGTGAAAATGAATCTTGGTATAGGGAAAATCTGAATTCCTATGGCAATAGTATTAAGAGTAAGAATATGCATTATCAAGGTTGCGAAAAGTCAGTTATTGAGCTGGAACCTTTAGTTCCAAGCCAAAATACTGCGATGCGGGTTGAAAATGCAGATTCTTGAAATGTGTCAGTGCTTCCCAAATTTTTAAATGTAAACGATTGTAAAAATTTTGCATTTAATCGTTTCCTTCGTATATATGACGATAATTCTAAGTAATAATTTATATTAGATACAGGGAGTTCATTTTTTAATTTAAAGGCTTCTGCAGAGGAAAAGAAAGACCCTATTGGCTTTCTTACAGCTGCTAATGGAAGTCAGATTAACATTTATGATTGTATATCTAAAAAACTAAACTTCCTGCTGAAGCAGGACTACGAACATAACTTATTAATAGCTAATGTAATTAATAACATTTTATGGATAGATTTTTTTACGAAATATAAATTTAACCTAGATTTTAGCTCAAATATTATAATTGATCCCACAACTGGCTTATCTTGTGAAATCATTCAAGGGAATGACTCTGAAGCACTGACCATAACAAACGATTTTAATTATATAAATTTAACCATTTCTCCTAAACTTTCTTTCGCGCTTTCCCTTTATACTTCTCGATTAGGTGAATATAAAATGTTGTTTGATGATTTATATAAAATTTTAGAAAACTATGTTAATGTGAGCAACAATACTTACAATAGTAGTATCCCTGGAGGTAGCTCTCAGGACAATGTCTCCTACAAGAGTAATAAAAATAGAAATAAAATAAGTATGAATAAAAGTGATTTTAATAATGGAAATGATTTTAATCATACGAATGAGATAGGTATTAGCAAATTTTCTCTTTCCCCCACTGAAGGAAATTCCTTAAATGAGTTATTTCCATATAAATATAAAGCTAAGGGTTTCCTAATAAGCATTAAAAGTCGAAGAATCCATACTAGTTTATATGATAAGGCCAAAGAATAGATAGGCAGGTTAGTAAATGCAGGAGTACTTTCTCCCACACACTCACCTTGGGGATTTCAGATTTTGGTGCTTTCTAAACCTAGTGGTGGTGTCCGAATAGTAGTCGATTTGAGATTAAGGACAAACGAGCTGTTCGAGACAACTTCAGTCTCCCTAACGTAAATGACTATACGAACTTACTTCATGGGTGTAAAGTATTTTCTGTTTTAGACTTAAAAAGGGCATTTCATAACCTTAAAGTCCACCCTGATTGTCGAAAGTTCTTAAATATCAATACTCCTTTGGCATTTTCTCATATAATAGTATTGTCGAAGGCTTCCATTCAAGTCCCACTAGTTTTACGAAATACATATCGGTAATTCTTTCTAAAATCCTTAAAATTTTTATATATATATATATTATATATATAATATATATATATATATATATATATTAATATATATATATATATATATATATATATATATATATATATATATATATATAGATGATATTCCTCATTACCACTCCTACTCATGAAGAACACATAAAGATTTTAGAAATGGTACTAGACAGGTTAAAATTTTTTATCTTGAGACAGCACTGATAAGTGCCAAATTGGACAGACATAAGGTTCCATATTTTAGGTTGTTGATGTGTCTAAGGGCTCCATGCTTCCCTAATGAGGATAAAAAACCACTGATATTAGAATATCCCAAAAACCCAAGGCACTATCAAAGATTTACGTTCTTTCATAGGCAGTCTAAACTATTTTCGCTCTTCTTTTCCTGGTATTTCTGAAATTATTTCTCCTCTTCTTTATTTTCTCAAAGGTGCGCCATACTCTCAACGCAGAGTAAAATGGAATCCTGAGACAGAACCCTTTAATATGGCCAAATTGGCCCTTAAAAATGCTAAACCGTTGGGTTTTCCTTCTAATAATGCTCAAATATCTGTTTTCACTGATGCTAGTCAGACAGCCTTGGCTGGTGTAGTAATTTCTACTGAAAATGAAAAAACAGTTCCACTGGGATTTTACAGTTATCGGTTGAATCCGACTGAAATTGGCTACAGTGTATACCGCAAGGAAATCCTTGCCTTGGTTAAAACAATTAAGAAGTTTACCCACATAGTAAAAGCAAGAAAGGTAGATGTGTTTTGTGGCAATCTTTCAGTCACACAGTCACTTACAAAGGAGACTGACGCTAATCACTTGCCCGCAAGAGAGCAGCGATACCTAACTTTCTTGTCTGAGTATGATTTGACTGTACATCATATAAAATCGGAAGAAAATATTCTGGCAGATTTTCAGAGTAGAAATCCAGCTCAGGGAACCACTGAATGGCCATCAAATTTGCCCACTCCTTCCACTTCTGCGGAAAAAGTAGAAATAGGTTCAGCAACAAGCTCTTCTCTTCAAATTGGAAATCAGACACCTGAAGCAGAAGTCATTCCAGAAGTATCCTGTGATGAAGTCATGGTTTCACCAGATTTTTACCACATCAGAATTCTTCAACAGAGGATGATGGTTATGCACTTGCATCAATTTTCAATATTTCAGCCAATGAAGTGTTTAAGCTTTTTCAGTGTATGATTGACTACAAATTACTGCAAGCAGCACAAGAAACTGATGTGCAATTTCAGAAATATTTAAATAACCAAGAAAATACGGGTCTTAAGCTTTCAAAAATACTCTACTATTATCAGAATGACTTGATCTCTCTAGTCGTTAATGAATCTATTTTACTTTCACCACGTGTCTTTGTTCCAGAATTCTTTCTTCTTCATATTATTTCCTATTCTCACTCTTTAAGACATTTTGGTGTGAGGAAAACTCTGGCATCCCATAGAAAGCGCTTTGTATGGAAAAATATGCCAAAGTATGTAAAGCAATTTGTACAAAGTTGTGATGCATATCAGAGGTCTAAATCATTCGCAAAATAAGCCCCTCCATTATGAATTCTTATAGACCAGTACGCCCATTTCAAAGTAGTCCATATTGACCATTCTTAGAAAATCCTTCAATGCAAACTATAAGCGTACCTTTAACATTGATTGAATAGGTCTCCGTTATCTCTTTGCTTTCCCTTTGAAAACATAGAACCTCTTACCATAGTGGAGGTAATGACTAAGGAATTTCTACCATATTGGCAGTGTAGGAACTACGTTTCTGATAGAGGAAACGCAGTTTACGTCGGAATATTTTCAACGATGGTGTGAGAGTTAGGTCACGGCATAACTTTACCTCCGCCTATACCCCACAAAGCAATGGCCTCATCGAAAATACTCCATAGAACATGTTAGATCTTGCGACCATGCTGTCGGATGAGTTGGAAGATGTGAAGTATTATTGGCTAGATCTTCTCCCAATTGTGCTATTGTGTCTGCGCGTCTGCCCCATTGAATTCAGAAGGATCACCCCTGCATCTTAATATGGGTCAAATCCAACTCTCCCGGGCAATAATAGATCAACTGGATCCCTCCTTCCCCAAGTCCATGAAACTTTACGCTGTAAAAACTAAAATATTTTAGGCTCACCTCTTGTCTCCAGAATTTACTGCCAAGAACCCCAAAATATATTGCCAAATAGTCTGCAGAAGCAAACATTATATACTAGTAAAAAAAAACAGCAGGTATGGCAGAACAACAACTAGAACCATATATCATGGCCCCCTATCCCATAGTTAAGTTATTGGAATAATGTGTACCGTAAATAAGAATCATCAAGTACAATGTTAGAAAATTTAATAACTGTAAAGCCATACTTTTATGTTAAATAATGATTGTGAAGAATTAGATGATTTAATAAAAATTTCTAATGATGCTAA
>JABUQX010051542.1:0-12500 GCA_015478945.1 Trachelipus rathkii | reverse complement strand
AAATCCAGTCCCTGTGCACCCATTATATATATATATATATATTATATATTATATATTATATATTATATATATATATATATATATATATATATATTATCTTATTATATATTATATATATTATATATATTATAATTAATATATATATTATAATAAATATATAATATAATAATTATATATATATATTATATATCTATATATATTATACTATATATATATTTATATATATATTATATATACTATAAATATAATATATATAAAATATATATATATATATAAATAATATATATATATATATATTATTATATATATATATATAATATATATACTATATATATATATATATATATATATATATATATATATATATATATATATATATATATATATATAAATATATATATATATATATATATATATATAAATATATAATATGAGTAAGCCAAATTAAACCATTATCTCTATTCACCCACTAACTTAAACCATGAATTAAAAACATAAAAGTAAAGAAAATAAACTTTTTTACAAATAGTTAAATAAAAAAGAGAACTAAGATTAAATATAAACAAACACCAAGCTTTCGACCCCTTCACCTGGAGGTCTTTATTCAAGGAATTGCAAATATACAAGAAGAATAAATTCTAATATGAACATTGGATGTAGCATTTTTTAGGTAGATTTAATTTTCTTGAGTAATTTTTTCAGGGAGCATGATTCTTTTAGGTATAGATTTGTTGCTTCGTCAATTGAAATTTCTCCTTTCTGTAGATTGAAGTTATTTGTGTTTTTTATGATGAAGGATTCGATTAGTTTTCTATTTTCAGTGTTTTGTATTGTTTTTATGATAACTGGGGTATTCGTGTTGATTTTATGGTCATTAGTTTGACGGTGTTTTATGCGGTCTTTTGAAAGATCTCGTTTCACCAAATATTTTTCTCACAATTATTACAGGTAGTATTCCTAAATTCTTCAATATTATCTTCATTATTTAATAAGATATTATATATATATAAATTATATATATATATATATATATATATATATATATATATATATATATATATATATATATATATATATATATATATATATATATATATATACTTATTATATATATATCATTATATATATATTATTATAATATAATATACTATAATAGTATAATATATATATATATATTATATACTATATATATTATATATAATATATATATTTATAATTATTATATAATATATTATATATTATATATATATATATATATATATATATATATATATATATATATATATATTATATATATATATATAATATATATTATTATCATATATATATTGAAGCTATACTGAAATTAAGAATCACTTCGTCCCGGCCAGAATTTTTCAAAAATTCCTCCGAAACCGGAATTTATTTCTTCTGAAGAGTCTAAATTACCTTTTAACATCTGCAGTATCTCTGCTTGTAATCATTTCTTTAACTTTCATGAGATTAACTTTATTATATTAAATTAAATGTTTCTGCGACCATTACTATGCAACCCTTTATATATGCGTTTAAGTAAAATATACACAATAGCTAAACATTGATATACTGTATAATATTGCCATAAACTCGCAATTAATTGAAGTATGAATCTCGTAGTTTTTTGTTTTTTTTTAATTTTCCCAAAAAATTTTTTTAAAAAGTGAAGAAAGAAAATATAAGAAAAAAATCCACAGTCCCTGTGCACCCATTATATTATAGAATTATATAATATATATATATATTATATATTATATATTATATAATATATATATATATATATTATATATACTATATATATATATTATATATATATATATTTATATATTATATTATGTATTATATATATATAATATATATATATATATATTATATTATATATATATATAATTATATATATAAAATATATATATATTATAGTATATATATTATATTATAATATATATATATTTATATAATATATATATATTATATAATATATATAATTTAAATATTATATATATAAATATATATATATTATATATATATATATATAATATATATTTATATATATATATATATATAATATTATTATATTATATATATATATAATTATATATATATATTATAGTAAGCGACGGATATTAGTTAGAAGACCCACTAACTAACCCTTGAAATTAAACAATAAAAACGTAAAAAAATAAAACGATGTAACAAAATATTTAAAAAAAGATAACTAAGATTAAAAAAAACAAACACCAGCTTTCGACCCTTCACTGGAGGCCTTTATCAAGGGAATAGCAAACTAAAAGAATAATAAATTCTAACTGAAACACTGCTGGAGAGCTTTAGTTGGTTCGACCAAACTCCTAATGTATTTTTCCAAGAAGCACTTCGTAACGTTTTTCCTCCATTATGAAAATGCTTTTACACATAATTAATTATAATTTTTCCTGATTTTGTTGAAGTTATTTGTGTTTTTATAATAAATGATTCAATGAATTTTCTTTTCTCAACATTTTTGCAAGATAAAATTATTTTCTGGATTCAACTTGATCGCATGATTATGTTCATTCATATGCTGGTACAAATAGATATCCATGTTAATAATGCGCGTCTTTTGGAAATCAATCGGTTTCACGAAATATTTTTCATCCACAATATACCAAGGCTATACGCATAAAATTCTTCCTTATTATCTTCTTATTTATTGAATTTGACATAAATTTCTTCTTAGATGTTTGAAAGAGGACTGAAATGATACTGAATTTACATAAAATGTCTTCAATCAAATTCGAATGGGGAACATAAACCATATTGTCAATTTGTTTTCCCCTTTATTTGTTTTATGTTTTTTTTGCAATGGTTTACCAGTCAATGCTGAAGCGTGTGTAATTTGTGACTTTTTATTTGGAGAAGCTCCCCTTATCTCAAATTACAATGAACCTCACTTAACCTTTTAATAAAATTTCAATTTCATATCCAACAATTGAGGCTACAATATTTTATTGCTTCTAAGAAATTGACCCTGTTAATAACCTATTTTTTGTTCCTGCCTCCATCTTTGGCATCACATCTACTACCTCTGTGTCCGCTACAGAGTGAAAGATACTACCTATTGATGAACCTCATCTCTCCCAGGCACCCTAACATCTGAAAACATTTGTCAATCCTATTACTGAGAAAACAGGGGCCGTGGAAATTGTCATTAATATTATGACCTCCAGAACGTACTCTACCATTAAAGTGCACATCCAGTGATTTAGAGTCTAACTTTACTGCTGACTTTAGGCCTTCATTATTAATATTATTAAGTAACAATTGTGGGTCCACATTATTTTTGACGTTGTGTCATTGTTCACTAGTGTTCCGATTGACATACTCTTGGAATGGTTTGAAAAGTATATCTGCGATAATGAAATCAACATCTCAATTTCCTTTGAAAATATCAGGAAACTTAATGAATTATGTATGGAACATTCGTAATTCAGTTTAATAATATGCTTTTATAATACAAAAGTTTGATCATCAGTATGGGTTCCCCCCACCCCTCCCCAATTATCTTGCAATATATTCATGGAACTATTTAAAAATGAAATATATATTTTGTAGAGAATGGTATACCGAACATTAAATGGTGGCTGTATGTTGATGATGCATTTGCCGTCCTTCAAAATAATGAAGTTGCCTGAGGTGTGATGTGGTGTGGAGTGCGCTAGGATCTTACATGAGGGTTTGTTTTTAATAATAATGACTTGAATTGTTGCTATGTTCTCCTTATTCTCCAGATATGTCCCCAACAAGTTTTTATTTTATTTTTTAAAGTCAAATTATTTCTTGGGAGTAGAAAACGCCGTTTTAATCCTTAGATTAAGTCATCTGTGAACTCCTGTTTGTAAGGTTATGACGATGCAGTCAGCGCCACTGCTAATACACCAGTTTGTATTTTACATTACTTGATTAGTTAATTTCATCTCTTAAATAACCAGTCAAACACGTATATTTTATAACAAGCTACAATTTAAGACGTCTTGTAGCAGAATATATACAGTATATTTAGTCGCTGACTGATAAACTGTCAATGAAGCTAATTGTATAGTTTTAGTCTAAGTGTATCGAGCGATAGAAATTTTGTTCATATAAATAAATAAAATTTTAATTTATGTCTTGAGTAAAAGACTATAAAATATTTCTGAAATAAAAATGGAATTGTAATATTGGATTTTGAGACTTTCGTTGACTTTAAAATAGATATTAAAAAATAAAAATAAAGTATTTTCTCCTACAGTTAAATTATATATCTTTTTTTTCCACTTTAAGATATTAATAACTTAATTTTTTTTTTATTTTAATAAAATATTTCTTGTATAAAAATAATAAAATAATTACGGTATAATATAATTTTTGGATCTTAAAAAAAAAAAATATGATTAATGCCAATTACGTTTGCGACATGAATTAATTGGCTAATTAAAAAAGTTTTTACTCACCAAAGTCAACAAGTCAGTGTAGAAAATACCAAATAATCGTCTTTATCGATACATAAATAGATTAATCTGAACATCGCTTTTATATATATATATATATATATATATATATATATATATATATATATTATATATTATATATATATTATTAATATTTTATTATATTATATATATATATATATTATATATATATATATAATATATAATATATATATAGTATTATATATAACGTATATATATCATATATATTATATTATATATAGTATAATAATATATATATATTTTTTATATATATATATATTATATATATATATATATATAATTAATATATATATATAATATATATATATATACTTATATCAATACTTTGTAGCGGTGATCGGAAAACGATAATCAACATTATTGTCATAAACTTACTCTCTCGAAACTGGTAATACAATATACCATGGCCAGGATGGGTGACAATCCAATCAACAAAACGGAGGTTCATGATGCTCGGATGGGCGATCCATATCAATATCCAAGTTTTCTATCTAAGTGCCGGCTACCGGCACTGTCAATGTTAGCAGACCAAATCTATACTAAAACTCACCGGACTATAATCTCCTTTTGAAGACTCATTCAAGTGAACAACGGTTTGACGAGTCCTTCCTTATGTCGTGACAATTAGATCAGTACTTTTTCTTATCAAATGAATTAACTCGTTTTGTGATCAATTTTAGATCACTAAACCAATGTCTCTTAAGACTTAAATCAGTAGCTAATTGACATATTTAAATAAATGAAAAAGAAACACGTTTGGAAATATTGAAGGAAACCACGAAATTTAGGAATATTTTAATAAAAAAAAAAAAGAAAAATGTACTTGGTCTTAACAAACAGGTTTCGATAATTCTATGAATATATCCGGATGTCATTTAGTATCCCGTAATTAATACGCACCGCAAATATAAGAACCTTCAGTACTAACCTATATCGATTTAATTTCTATAAGTATAAAATTTAACTTATACTTGAAAACTATCTACAGGTTTTATATGTCCATGAATATTAGCCGGATGTCATATAGAAATCCGACATACATACGCACCGCAATATATATACCAAACACTACACTACCAAGTATAATATATTATATAATATATATATATATATATATATTATACTATATTATATATATATATATATATAATATATAGTATATAAAATATAAAATATATTAATATATATAATCATAAGAAAAATAAATAAATATTAACATAAGATACTTTACCAATATATTCATATAAATTTTTGCCCATACATTTATATTAATATATATAATATATATATATATATATTATATATATATATATATCTATATATATATATATTTATATATTATATATATATATATATTATATATATTATTACATAATATATATATATATATATATATATATATAGATACTATATATATATTATAACATACATATAAATATATGTTCACAAAATATGAATGATTCAATATATCGACAAAATAATATATAGACAAACTGACTTTACAAATAATACAAACTATTAACTTGAAAATTAAATGTTGTGACAATTATTGAATATGTCGATTTTTCAGTGTGAACAAATGAATGCAGTCACAGCTGGTCAGAATCAGCTGATGTCTTAAAGCAAATGAGTTGCCGGATAGTAATTTAACAAATCTTAATTTCAAATAAATAAAATATGATTTTAAGAACTATTCGTATATAAAATATTGTAACTTTAATTGTTAAACACTTTATACTTATTAATACAAGAAAATCTTTACCATGTTATAAAAAAAATACACATCAATGATAAATAATCTTACCTGCTAGTGACATATATCAACACCGCAGACTCTATGCATTTGCAAATTACAATCAACAGACGACACTTTTATAACGGTAAAGCAAAAATTATACTTACACGAATAAACAAAATTACATTTAACACATAACTTAAAACATTACTGGCTTTACAAGAAACTAAGCCACAAGATTTCCACATTGAAAATTACAACACCTTTTTGCATTTAAAACATTAACACAATCTAATAATAATCAAATAAAGAAATAATACCACCTTCACCGAATGTTACAAGACTATTGCACACTAAAATAATGAAATATCATCGATTCAGAACAGACAGACCAACAAGCGCAGTACCAACTGTAAGCACTTTGATTGACGACAAATAAAAGCAAAAGATCAAAAAAATTTCATAAATTTACTATTTATACAAATCCTCGTCAATGAGTTTACGCCTAGCCATCCAATCATAATTCTTAAAATAATAAATAAAATGATGTATCCACTTATTAGTTATTTTAGTAAAGCAAATATATACTACACATTCAGCAGGACCGAAATTGGTATTTCTTTTACAATCGAACTTCGTTCTCAAGAAATAACAATTTTCCTCTAAAATCGAAACATAAAAAAGACAAACGATTATTACATTTTGCTCCAACACTATCCCCCAAAATTAAATATTAATCCATACAATTTATAATATATGCGTGAGTAAAACTTATAACATTAAAAAAATAATAATAATAAAATATAATAATAATATAAATAATACATAATAATAATAATAAGTAATAATAATAATTAATAATTAATCATCATTCAATAATAATAATAATAATAATAATTAATAATAATATTATTACTTTACAGGACTGCAAAGACAACCAATTTCAAAACTCACGTTTTCAAGTTAAGCTCGAAACCAGCGTTTTCATTGCTGTGTTTACGAATGATTAACAAAAATATATTACAAGTTTTCTTCTGATGAGCCGCTGCAATGATACACCATATACATAGAAAATGAAAGTGAAATAACAATGACAATGCTGCCATTGCTTTACAATACATAAATGAGGAAAGTTATGTATTACGTGTATTACTGCATTACATCTTTGGCCACCCTTTTGAAGCAAATGTACATTTGCTTACTTACTCGTGATCAAAAAGGTAATTTTCTCCTCTTTGGTTTGGTCATGTATGTTTCGATTTCTCAATAATGACCAAATGTGTTGTCGGGCATCTGATCATGCTTAGAAGGGCTGCTGTATAACATTCGCTTCTTCACTTATGTGTTCAAGATAAAACCTGAATCTTTGCTAAATATAGAGACCAATTCATGTATTTCTGTTGTTCTATACCTCTTCTTGATGTATAGCCGTAGGCGGTCTATTGATCAGACTGCAGGATAAAACTCCTTCCCATAGAGTATGGCTCAAATTTTCTAATGCCCATTATGATCGCTAACGCTTCTTTCTCCAAGTTGAGTTCATTTGTTGTGTCACAGGACAAACCTTTACTTTCCCGTAAGCGCTCGGATGAGGATTCCTCCATCCTATTGTAGAAGACGTATCTAATGAATGCCAGATGCGTCCACTCTTGTAGTGTAACGATCTTTCTCCAAGCTCTGGGCATCTTCAGTATGGGCTTTGAGCTCAAAGCTTCTTTTAATGTCTCAAATGCCTGTGTTTGGGCTCCCACCTGATCTTCGTTGGCTCATCCTTCTTTGTCAAGTCGGTCAATGCGCTGCTAATCTGGCATAATTTTTCACAAATCCTGGTAAAAACCGTGAGCCCTAGAAAGACCTCACGTATTTTTGTTCCCTAGCAGCTCTGTTCTCTTAATTTTGACCACATTAATCTCAATTGACCCTTATGCCATTGCCAATAAGAGTTGTCCGCCAAAAATCAACCACTCGACGAAGCGAATCACACTTCGTAGCCTGATTGGTAAATCCCTCTCACTGAAGTCTTTGAAGAACAGTCTTAATCGTGATCATATGCTCGCGCACAGGTCTGGGAATGGACGATGATATCGTCGATATAAAAATCCACATCATTTTATCCCATCAGACCTCGCATCATCTAACAAGCGTCGGCTCGCCTTAACCATACCGAATGCAGCTTGAGATAATGAAGTGTCGTCCTCGTTGAAAACCGGTTTTCGTAGCAGTACTTCAGCCTATATTTTTACTCTGCCAGTACCTTTGCCAAATCAAGTTTTGCTGTAAAACTTTTCTTTCGCACTTCGGTAAAATAAGGTCTGAGTTGTGTCATGGCTAGAACAAAAGACCGTGTCCTGTTCCAGGGCCCTGTGAGTCCGCGACACACTCTCATTTACTCCCGTCCTTTTACTGGAGAAACAACTACGACCGGGCAGATACGGCGACGTGGAAGGGAAACGATGATAACCATCCCTGATCATCTTATCTGTTTTCCTTTTTAAGCTCCAGTCGCGCGTCACGATAATGGATAAGTTGTACGCTTCAACCTGTGGGGGTGTCGTGATAAGGTCAATTGCATCGATAATGTTATTTAGCGTGCCCAGGCACTCAGTAAAATCCCCTCATGCTTCTTCAAGATTTCCATTAATTCCTTCCTCATATCATCGGTTATGTCTGCGCTGATTTTGGTGTCAGACAATCCCTCTTTTCGTACCATTGTGGGGTCCATCTCCACTAGAGTAATTTCTTCTTCATTTTCAGTGTCAAGGATCACTGCTGAAGCACCTATATTCGCCGGATGTTGACCCACCTCTTCTTCCTCTTCTTCACTTTCCTCTCTCACAATGTACTTCTTCAGCAGATTGATGTGATAGGTCTTAATCACATCATCCACTTTGATCTTGTAATTGTCCTTACCGTATGAATCCACCACTCTATGTGGCCCGCCCCATCTCATCAACATCTTGTTGCTCGAGGTCGGTAACAGAACAAGAGCTAGATCTCCTACTTCCAATCTTCTAGCCTTTGCACTCTTGTCATAGTATCTCTTCTGAGAAATTTGGGCCTTCGCTAAATTCTCTCTGGCCAACTTCAGAGTTTCATTTAATCTTTCCTGCAAGTCGAAAACATATTTATATGTTGACCTTGCCTCTTCAGGGTCAATGTCACCCGCCCAAATTTCATGTAAAATTTGCATTGGACCTCTCACAGTCCTACCATACAGGAGTTCGCACAAAATAGGGAGGAACCACTCATCCAGCACATAACCTCACACTGTTAGCACGAAATCCTCCCTAGCTATGAGCCGCCGAATAATAACGGCTCAATAAACTTGTGCCACTTTCTCACTTGTTCACGCACATTCTCTTGAGCATTCTCTTAAGAGTTCCGTTGAACTTTTCTGTAACGCCTTGGCTCATCGGATGGTAAACGCTAGAAAACTTCTGCTTGATGTTAAGCATCTTCGTCACATCCATCATTAAATCAGATGTAAAATGTCTACCTTTATCACTGAAGATTTCTTTTGGCACACGCCCCAATCCTCTGAAAATTGACACCAACTATCCGTTTCACCTTCTGGCGCAGTAATGCTCTTAACGTTACAGCTTCAGATTAGCGCGTAGCGGCCATCCACACGTGTCAGATACATCACTGGTGTCGACTTACTGAGATCGCTTGGCGAGATGGCCAATTCAGGTTCGATAACCACCCTTTGGAAATGCTTCTTCAATGGATGAGCATTGGCACAGAGTCTCCTTTTCCTGATCCTTTCGGCACTTCTCTGGATATTATCGCATGAGTAGCAGTGCTTAGTCACGTCCGCATATATGTTCGGCCAGAAGAACTGTTGGGTAATCTTACCCAGTTTTCTTCACCCCTGATGGCACCCGAAGACTTCGTCGCTGTGCCATCTCATGACTTTACTTCTGTATTCTTTCGGTTACTACCAGGAGTATACCTCTCCGTTGGTTCTCTAACACTCTCTTGACTAACACCCATCCTTATACATACTGTCTTCTTCTTTTTGCACAGAACCCATACCTCTGCAAGATTGACAGTTCATCTTTCTGTACTACTCTAAAAGATCTCCCGATCGTTAAGCAATGCTTGAACTTCATCACCATGGTTATATCCCCTTCACCACACAGCTACAACACCCTTTTTCCCATAACTTTGCGTGTGACTGTCTATGTCACCTCTCACCATCTCGTCACTTCACATCCAGCAGATCTGTTACATCAGATCGCTCCGTGCTCTCTACCATCGATGTCTCCTGAACATCTACCATTCTCGTGTCATCTTCAACATTAATCAATAGATCTTTAGGGGTTTTTACTTCATCTTTTCCTGTACGTTCTCATTTTCAGGTGAACATTTGCACCCAATCATCACACTTAGTGATGGTCTGGTTCGCACATCTTTACTACAGATGATTCAAAACATTTGCACTGACATTGTCCTTCTTACGACTCACTCCATCTCCCCAACTTGCCATTCACAAATTTATGATTTTGATTAGGTTCTCCTGTGACCTTCTTCAGCGCTCCTCAGCGGAATGGACAGGCATGCTACTATGTCACGCGCAGACCTCTACAATTACGAGCGCCCCGACTCCTATCGACTCCCAAGCGGATTAGCTGACTTAAGCGCAATGCTCTTTGACATAATCCCGATTTTACCCATCATACAAACTCGGTAATACCGCCGCGTTGTTCTCCTACATAATAAGGCGTATCCACATCTATTGCAAGTGGAGCTTCGATCACGTACGTCCAACAAACGTTCTTCATTTGTTCTCCAACATAACACCTCTCGCGCAACAAAACTTCTTCGCACAACACTACATTACATCCTGATCTCGAAGTTTTGACTTAAACCATTCACCGTCCATACGTTACAGGTAGGTTGAGCTTCGTCATCTTTCTCCCTTCTCTACTCATCCAGGAGCTTCGCCTCACACGAGTAGTTCAGGACTTCACTGCCGTTACCAGAAGGATCCGAGGCTCCCGTGCTCTTTAGTATCTCCTTTGTCTCCCTTAGTTATTCTGTCCCCTAACTACTATTGTGAAATTAGGAGGGCTCGAAATCCCTTGAGAAATGCCCTCTCCTTTCGAACCTAAAACACGTGGTCGCTTCTCTAGGCTCACTGTAACTGCGACGCATGGTTCTGCCTGTCAGCCACTGCCACCTCCGATCCTGACTATTCATGATTACTCGCTCCGGCTGCATGTTATTGCTCTTTTCTGATACCGCTTGTTGGAGTAACCATTCCTTTAGATCTATCAATTATGTATTATGTATGTGTCTTGCCTTTTTCAACGTGACTATTTGCTGTGAATCAAACGATGAGCTTCCATGTATCCTTCAGAACAAGTTATTATCTCCTCTGGTGCTTTCTTTTTCGACTCCCTTAAGTAGGTTGCGAGTTCTTTTGGAACCGTATTCAAATACTTGTCCACCGAGAAAATTTATAAATATCATCGAGGTTAACAGCTGTTACATTCGCTGCTGTAACCAATTCTTAAGAGCATTCTCATAATGCTCTGTAGATAAACTCTCGCGATTATCGCTCCGTCGGATTATAGTTTTATACTTGGTACATACCCATTTTCCGTGACCCCGTACCTCTCCATAAAGACACTTTTCAAACATCGTAGCTCTTTTAACTCTTCAACAGATCAGCTTATTATACACTACAGCTTTGCTGTTAGGAAAGCCTCCTAAAAATTGTCGCTCGCTTTTTTACAGGCGATATCCATTCGCCTCGCTTGTTCTCAAACTAAAAGAATTTCAATATCAATTTTTCTTCTCGTTCGAAAGAAGCTTCAGTGGATACTGACTAGCATAGGAATACTAGGCTGCTCTGAGCACTCTGTGATGCTATCACTGCGTCATGTTGAGACGCTGCTTTTTCTGTCAGCTCAGCTTCATCTGACAGCATTCTTTCTTCTGCTTCTCTATATCTTCTCGTCCGCCTCTATTATAGCCTTTTCGACTCCAACTTTACTCTTGCGCTTCTGCTTCAGATCTTGGCTTTTTTCTACTCCGCTTTCGCCTCAAGCTCTAGCTTATCTCCCTTCATCTTCCAACTTAGCTTTTTCTTTCTCAGCTTCAAGGCACTAACCTTTTCTCCTCTAGAGCTGCTGCAACCTTCCTTCTCCTCCAATCAGCGGGACTAACTAGATCTTTTAGTGCGCAGCGAGTTCCTTACGCCGAAAAACCAAGCCGGACTTGCACATCCTCAATAA
>JABUQX010051541.1:15000-30497 GCA_015478945.1 Trachelipus rathkii | reverse complement strand
CCATAAGATCGGTTAAACCTTGAAAGTCTTGGCTGAAACTTGAGAGTTCACACCACCTTGACAGATACGATTTAATTCGATTCAGTAATTGTAATGGGCCCTCATCTGCTTTGGGCTTGACTTCCTTGAACTTAGCCCTATAACCATCTTCGGTCATGTTAAATTGAATAAGGTGGGCTTCTTTTAAGCTGGAAAATCATTAGCTAAGTTGGGAGGCAACTTGCTATAAACCGACAAAGCACGTCCAGTTAAACACGCACCCTAAATAAAGAGGCCATAAACTGCGATCCCAATTTGAAGATGTCGCATAGCTCTCAAAACGTTGAATGTATGCGTCCATTTCGTCCTTTGATTCGACGAACTCGGTACCTTAACATTGGTCGATGGGGATACATTGCTTAAATGGACGGATCTGAGACTGATTGGACAGTCGTATTTTTTTCCAATTCAAAGTTTCGTGTAAGGTCTGGCTTCAGCTTCACATCGTCTTTTGAGCTGAGACCCTTTCTCGGCCTCCTCTTCTTGTGTTGAGCCTCCTCCTGCTGAGACCCTTTCAGCTTCCTCTTCTGAGTTGAGCACCCTTTCCAGCCCTTCAGCTCAATAGTGGTTCTTTTCTGCCCCCAGCAACCTCTCTTTGTGGCTTCTTTTCTTTGATGAATCTGAGGAGACTCCTTTTGCCTTTTAGCCTAATTCTTAGCTTCAATCTGCAACCAGGATTCTGGTAATCCATTATTAATGTTGACAAAGGAGAGAAGAGACCGTGAAGAATAAAAGAGATGTGAGAGCAAGTGTGATGAAGAAATAATGTCAAGTTATATTCCATCTCGGACAAGGCCACCCAAAAACGTGTCAAGATATTTTATAGGTGAGGACACGCGGGTTCAGTATCAATAAATAATTTCTGTTGTCTAGGGGTTAATACTTTATCAAAACCTTCACAACTCTGCTGAATATCAGGTCCAAACTTCAATGTGAATAATCAAAAGGTTCTGGAAGCTGTGTAGGTTTACAAATAATCAAGATAAATGCAGGAGCTTTACTCATGAGTAATATTAAAAGATAACCCAATCACAAGTTTAAAGATCGATAGTACGAAAAGCAAAAAGCCCTTATAATAATATCTCAACCTTTTTATACTCTTTGGCAGTATCTTAAATATAACAATTAACGAAAATAATAATATCAATCCTTAACTTGATAAGTCTAAAATTAATTATATACCTATCATATTACAAGCTAGTAATTTTATATCTCAATTTGCCCAAATAAATCTTCTTTTATAAATAATAAAATTGAGTGAATTGTGAAATATTCTAAACTTAAATAAATAATAGCGAAATCAATAATAATAGTCTTACCAAAACTAAATAAATAAACTAGTGAATCTCATAATTGAGAAATTATGGCCTTCAGGCAAGATATAACTTGGCACCTAACATATCTAATACCTACGACGGGCGAAAACCTACAATAGATGCTAACATTTGGAACTATGAATAAGACATTAACATTTGGACCTATGAATAAGTTCAAAACCTACCCATCATTACACAGCAAAGCTCAACCTATCCCTGCTTTTCAATCATATCATCAGAATCTAAAGCAGTATTATCTAACAAAATTCCTTAATAAAGTGTCCAAACTATCAAAGACACCAGCATCTTGAACTATGCATTGATACTACCAGTAGTAACAGTACGACTTCATCGCTACTCTCCTTGAAACCCGTGAAAGGACTTTCACTTTTTGAAGTGTATATTCTACCCAGGTTAGGGTTATCGTACCATCCTAAAATTTGGCTGCGCGCTAGGTGGTGACGTAACCTCGTCTACGATGAGGTTACGTGTCCGTGCGTCCCCCGGAGGGGGATGCTGGCCCCCTAAATATAGGAAATGGCCATAGAAGGATGAAATTTGGAGATGGCGTAGAGGAGGAAGGAGTACGTAGGATTCGGATCTGGCACCGTTGCTGGCTCCGGTGCGGTGCCGAGTTATTAAATATTTGTATAATAATACAATATTTGTTTCCTTATATTTGTTATCGACCCTGTAGATCTCGAGTATGAGGGTTATAAGTTCGTAAAGGGTGTCTGAGGACCCCCTCCTGAAGGGGGTCCCCAGTAGAAATGACCAGAATGCATAAGAGAAGTGAAGAAAGGAGTCGAAGTCGGAGTCAGATAAGGAAAGAGTCGAAGAAGGACTCTGAGCCTGATGTGTCCGAGTTGACAACAGCACCGGTGCTAGCTCCAGTGTGGGGCCAAGGTTGTAAACATTCGTATAACAACAATGTTGGTGTCCTTATATATGTTATTGGGTTTGTAGATCTCGAATATGATGGTTTCAGAACCTTCAAGGAAAAAAAATAAATTAAAAAATGTAAAAAAAATTGCGTTTTTACATACCCTAAAGCAGTAAATTAGTAAATCAGTAAATCAAACTACCTCCCTACCCCTCACCACACCTACATGATCTTTTGATCTATTGATTCAAGTCATATTTTGTATAACATAACACAAAACTTTTATTCCATTTATGTCTATAACTTAAAAAATTAGCATTTTTACACACCCTAAAGCAATAAATCAGTAAATCAGTAAATCTAACCACCCACCCTACACGCCCCACCCCACCCCACCCGTGATCTATTGATCTATTGATTTAAGTCATATTTTATGTAACATAACACAAAACTTTTATTCTTTTTATGTTTATAAAGCAAAAAATTTGTATTTTTACACACACTAAAGCAGTAAATCAGTAAATTAGTATATCAAACCACCCTCCCCAGCATCTATTGATCTATTGATCTATTGATTCAAGTCATATTTTGTTTAAAACTTTTTATTTTATTTGTTTAAAAATATATTTTTTACTAAATTTTTTATTCATTTTATGTTTATAACTTAAAAAATTAGCAATTTGGCATACCCTAATGCAGTAAATTAATAAATCAAACTCCCCTTCCCACCCCAACCTGAATTATTGATCTATTGATCAATTGATTCAAGTCATTTTTTGTATAGCATTACACAAAACTTTTATTCTTTTTATGTTTATAACTTAAAAATTATAATAATAATAATAATAATAATAATAATAATAACAATAATAATAATAATAATAATAATAATAATAATAATAATAATAATAATAATAATAATAATAATAATAATAATAATAATAATAATAATAATAATAATAATTAATAATAATAATAATAATTACCATAATAATAATAATAGACAAAAATAAAAATAATAATAAAAATAAATAATAATAAAAATAAATAATGGAATAATAATAATAGGTTCAAGAATGGATAAATAAAGGAACGAAACATATATTTAACAATAAAGTAACTAAAATTGCATACAAAACTATTAAAATAATATTAGAAAATGTTTACCATCATGATATAAAACCACTTGAGAAAAATGAAGACATCCTCAAAAGTTTACTTTATATATGGAAAACACCTTTTAGCTTTAATGGTAAAACATATATTCCAAAATAATGGTGTTTCAATGGGATCACACCTTTAGGACCAACTTTGCAGATTTCTACATGTCATCAAAGAAACCAAAATTTTTAATGAAAACACCCATTCAATCACTAACTTTCTAATATTTAACGACCCAGAACATGTTCAAGAGTTCAAATCCAAAATAGAAGATCTTAGTGGTTTAAAATTTACTTTTGAAAGGCAAAAAATATATATTAATTTTTAGATTACTAACATTAAAAAAATTAAAGAGGATGGAAAATTGATAGAAGTGTTCCACAAGCAAATCTACAGATAGGAACATACTTGAATTTTGACTAATACATAATAATAATAATAAAAATTGCTACCATAAAGACTTTGGTTCACAGAGCGTTTAAGATATCGTCTGATTGGACCCCTTTTGATTTAGAAATTAAAAGAATAACAAGGAATCTGATAAACAATAACTTCCCCCCAGTATATTATAGAGAAAACTATAAAGCACACTTTAAATAATTCATTCGCCAATACTATCAATGAAAATGAAAAAGATAAGTTCTTAGTAAGAGGAAGGAAACATGATAATATTAGCCAGAAAAAAGAGGAAGAAAACAAATTAAAATTAATTTTGAAAGAACATATTAAAGCAAAAGACGGGAAGAAGCTTATATTAAGATCTTACTATAAGCCATTGAAACTGAGCTCGTGCTTCTACTCGTGAAGTGCTTTCGGATGGTGAGAGTAGTATAACGTTGTGTACCGATTTCAATGTTCTGAAAGTGGATGTAACGCCGCTTATATTGATACACAACGAATACCATCAACATGAGAATGTAGATAAGTATAAGCCGAGTAAAATATTTCAACATATTAAGGAAGAACACCACAAAAATCCCGATAACAGCATAAAAGAGGGTTTCTCCATCAAAACAAGAAAGAAAGATTTTTATGAATTGTGCCTCGGGAAATCATTGCTCTTAAGGAAACATAAACCAGTAATGAACATAAAATATAATGAAATGTCAAATTTTTAAACATTTTTAAATAACAAAAGTCAACGTAGGTTAACTTTTCTAACTTTTATAATTATTAATTTTGTTTATTTATTTTTGTTATCAGTTTAAATAATATTTATATTATCAAAATTGTCAAAATATAAAAAAATAAAACTATTCCTTGAAATGTCCGAAGTGTACCGGACGAAAGCTTGGTACTGTTATTAAATCAATAGTTTTATTTTATTCCAGGATAATACTAAAGAAAATTTCTTCTGTAGACAGAAATACATTTAGGAGGCTTGAAAAAGCAACAAAATCATATGTTAAAATAAATGCTGATATTGAGTTTTTAGAAATAATAATAATAATAATAATAATAATAATAATAATAATAATAATAATAATAATAATAATAATAATAATAATAATAATACCAAAAAATAATAATAATAATAATAATAATAATAATAATAATAATAATAATAATAATAATAATAATAATAATAATAATAATAATAATAATAATAATAATAATAATAATGTCTGCATTTTTCTTATAAAATAATATTTTGACCGGTTATGTATAGTAAAGATTGAGATTGTTATGTTGATGAGTGAGCTCATCTTTATAAGAAGACTTGCACACGATGATATGTTTGAGTAACACAGTGTTATTAGAAAGGTCAATTAACCCTATTATTGCTAGGTAGGTTAGTTTGTTAGGGTGTAAGAAACATCTTTGAAGGAAATGGTTAGTGTTATGTACTACATTGACACTGATATTTAATGTAAAGTTGAAAAATATCTTCGTCTTTGATAGGCTGTACACATTGTTAATTTAAGCATTTATTCGTAGTTCAGGGTATTTACATCTGTTAGGTTATACTAGTTTAGTTAGAAAATGATGTTTTGTAAGATATTACTGTGTTAGCTGGTGATGATGTGTTGGAAACGTGGGCTTAAGTTAAGTTTTTTGCTGAGTAATGTTAGGTTTGACAGAGAATTTTGCTAGTGTATAGGTTTATTCATAGTTCAAAATGATTTTATATTTGATATGCAAGAAACTTTGATGAAGGTAGTAGTAGTAACAGTAATACTTCGTCGCTACTCTCCTTGTAATCCGTGAAAGGACTTTCAATTTTTGAAGTGTGTATTCTATCCGGGTTAGGGCTATGATAAATTTACGTTACCATCTAGCGCGCGGCCAAATTTTAGGACTGTACGATAACCCTAACCCTGATATATATGAATATATATATATATATATATATATATATATATATATATATATATATATATATATATATATATATATATATATATATATATATATATATATATATATATATATATATATATATATATATATATATATATACGCGGCGAGTAGCGGCGAGTAGCGGCGAGTGACCCCCACTACTGCAGTGTTCTGTAGGGGGTAAGTAGGAGACATCGCAGGAGGAGGTGATCAGTTGTTGCAGCCTCTATTTGACATCTACGGCAGAGTGCAGAGGTTGCGTCCTGAAGTTTAAACCTGTGCCTGTATTCCTGGAGGTCTGGGTGATGCCCAGATCAATCTAGATAGTGAGATCTGCATCTCTCGTGGGAGAGTATTCTGTGTTGTTGATATTTCTTGGGAGGCGAGAGCTTATAATGTGATTTGGTGGTCGATTGTTGAGGTACTGCTACGTAAAGTATGTGTGGATATATCTTGAGAGAGATGTTGTTTGGAGGGGGGCAATGGTTCTGAAGAGTTCGCCGTAAAAGAGGGCAGCGGTGGAGGGAGGAGATTTTAAACGGTGTATATTGTGGTCTTGTAAGTAGTTATGGCATGGATGGTTTGGGTCCAGGGCCCTGGTAAAGGATTGAGTTCCTATCATGTTCAGATGATCCTGAATTGGGAGAATTTTTATTTATTCGTGTAGATGTTGAATTGGAGTAGTTTTTAGGCAGCCTGTGATAGTTCTAAGGGCAGTATTTTGGATATTTTTTATAATTTGATCCTGTTTGTTGATGAGATAAGATGGTACCAGACTGTTGAGCCATAGTTGATTGTAGTTCTTGAGAATTGTTTGTATGTAGTTGTCAGTGTGGCTGCTTCATTGCTGAAATTGTGTCGAGATAAAGATCGTAGAACATTTAGTTTTCTATTTGCTGTTTTAATGATGTTTTAGATGGGAGGTGTAAAAATAAAGCGAGTGTCAAAGGTTATACCGAGAATTTAGGTGTTTTGTTTAGGGGGAAGATGGAGTTAGTTAGAGTTTGTGGGTGTAATGATGATTGTTGTCATCAAAGTGGTGATCAGGGTTAGATGATTTCCTCGGCAGAGCAGACATCTCATTGAAAAGACAGCCAGGGCTTCTAGTTGGTTTAGGTAAGTCTGGCATGAGCTGTAATTAAAAGAAGGCGTCTGGTTTGGTTATGGTTAAATCATCTGCATAAGTTATAAGGTGTGAATTGGGAGCTTTAGGGGTGGGGATGTCACCTGTAAAAAGGGTGAACAGGAATGGGGAAAAAATAGCGTCCTGAGGGACTCCGTTTCTCAATTTTACGGTTTTTGAGATCTGGTTTTTGCTGGATACCTGTGCAGTGCGTCCAGATATGAAATTTGCTAGCCATCTTTTATAATTGTTAGAAAAAAGTGAGTTTAGGATTTTTTGGATGAAGATGTGTCTGAGTACCTTGTCGAAAGCTTTGCTGATGTCAATGGCTAGTAGTATTGTTCTGAGGGACGGAGTTTTGTTTAAGCCGTTTATGATGTTTTGTGTGATGTTTGTTAGTGCTGTTGAGGTGGAGTATGATTTTTTGAAGCCATGTTGGTGGGTTAGGGAGTGAAAGTGTGGCAGAATTTTGGAGAGAATGATATTCTCCATTAGTTTGCACGGGGAGGGGAGAAGGGATATGGGTCGATATGAGGAGGGAATGTTGTGGTCTTTTCTGAGTTTTAATTTGGGTATGATTATTGCTTTTTTTCTAGAGTGGAGGGATGTAGTTGAGTGACCAAGACTTGTTGAAAATATTTGTAATGGATGAAATAGCGGTTGGTCTAAGGTGTTTAATGTAAAGGTTTGAAATGTTGTCTGGGCCAGAGGCTGGGGAGTTTTTTAAGGTTTTATAAGTGAGGTAATTTCTAGTGTATTGAAAGAGGGGTTGGGATTGATTTCTAATTTTGTTTTTTTTAGATTATTTGGCAAAACCAAATCTTCAGCTCTCAAGAATATCATAAAATCCAAAATCTTTTGTGAATGGGCTTCCCATTTTGGATCATCAGATGTTCATAAGAAAAATTTGGTCCAAAATGGCTGTAAAGTTACTGTTTCACTATATAGAGGTAACATCGACACAAGCAACCTAAATGTGCTTCGTTATGAAGTAAACATTAAGAAAATTGCTTCGGTTAAAAAGAATTTGATATAGCTCGTTTGCCTCCAACACAAATGCAGCGAAATACCATCTACTTCGAGTGCATTTGTAATGTTTTATTTCTAAAAATCTATATTTATCAACCCCTGATCCTACACTATGGGGTTAGTAGTTGGTTGATGGAGAATTTCCGCCGACATTAACAGACTTGAGCCAAGCACCAAACAAACTCTTAAATATGATTAAACGTGCCTGCCAAACTACAGTTGAAGAACCATGTAACACCATGAAATGTACACTTCGCCGATATGGACTTCCATGTTCAGTAGTTTGTAAAAACTGTTGTAGAATGGACTGTACAAACACTGGAGACAGTTTTGATTTAGATGAAGATAATGATGAGATTTGATTTTCATGAAATAAACATGATTTCATATTATAAAAACCCGCATAGATGAAAAAAAAATTTGTATTTCAACACTAATAAAGCTTTCAGTTTCTCGACCACCATTTTGTTATTTCCTTTTATTTTTAAAACCAATATTATATTCTTTTTCAGCATGAAATTCCCTGTAATTTGATACTAATTTTTTTTTTTAAATTATTCATGTCGTATCTCTTTCAAATTTGGGAACCACATCCTATGAAGTAACCTCGTCGTAGACGAGGTTACATCCCCTTTAAGGGGTGCTCCTTTAAGGGGTTCTCCTTCGTAACGAGGCTACGTCCCCGTGCTGTCTCGTTATAGATGTTTCGATCTCTGAAGAGCTACTTCTTAGAGACCTTGTATCTCGTTCAAATTTGGCAGCCCCTTTCCTATGACGTAACCTCGTCGTAAAAGAGGTTACATTTCCTTTAAGGGGTTCTGAGTCTTCCAAACTTGTCATAGGCCTAGCTCATCTTTACTCGTCTTTATTACTCTTCTTTACTACTCATCTTTATTGCTCGACAGGTTGCCAAATTTGTTGCTAAATCTGGCAACTTTGTCATAATTTGGCTCTTTTTAGCATTTTTCGACTTTCCATCTGACCATATTGTATATTTTCTCCTGCTGAGTCCGATTTTGGGATCGCAAAACCCAAAATTTGAGGTTTCGAACCCAAATTTCAGGTTCAAATCCGTTTTTAAGGATTTCAAGCGTTTTTGACACTTAAGGAGTAGAATTAAGGGTTTCTAAGGTCGGTGAGACCGTTTTCAGTGGTTTCGGAATTGGAAATCCAAGTTATGTCGGTCATTGACATGGATTTTCCTTTACTTTGATTGATTTTAATGCTTGACGTATCAAATCACGTGTTCCCAATGCCAGGAAATACGATTCCAATGCCGGAGAAGCTATTTGAAGACCCATTCGACCAAGTCATGTCAGCAGTTGACTTGGTGAAGACACTCAACTCTGGAGGAGTTTGGCTTTTTTGAGTTAATGACAACGCCAACAACGTTTTTATTAGGTCGGGGAGACCGTTTTTAATTGGAGCTTCGGAATTGTAGAAAATTAAAAGTCATTTCGCCAGTTAACATGGATTTTCACCCTAGAGTCATTAGATTTTGACACTTGATACGCCAAAGTACAGGCTTATAAGGTCGACGAGACCAATGTTTAGGTCAGAATGACCGATTTCCGAGATTTTAGAAATGTCGGAGCACTGAACCAGTGCCGAAGTCGGAGCCAGAGCCCGAAAAAAAACAGAGAGTGCGTAGCTAAGGAAGTAGTTTCATATGACGGAGCAAATAAGCCATGGTAACACCTGAAGGGGGTGACCTCCCAAATGTGACTTCACACCTTTTCAAGGGGGGTGATCGTCAAATGAGATTTCTGGTGGGGTAAAGATGAATTCCTTTAGGAACTATATTAAATAGTGAACTCGTGAAATTTAAATTTAGTATCCCTCGTAGGATTAGTGAAGGAGAAGAACTTAGGGTAGCACAGTTGGATTAACCATAGTATTGCTAGGTATGGCGGTTTGTTGGGTTGTACACGACATCTTCGAAGGGAATGACCAGAGTTATGTACTAAGTTGGTAGGTAAGATAATTTGCTTAAGTTAAAATTATTATTTAACGTAAATGAATAATGTATATATGAAAAATTATAGGAAAGGGTGTGAAAAAATATGTGTATATATGACCTTAGGGTAACATAGTCGAGGTAGTAAGTTCGATTAACCCTAGTATCGTTAGGTAGGATAGTTTGCTAGGGTAAACAACACATCTTTGAAAGTGCTTTGAACAACACATCTTTGAAAGAAATAGTAATACGTACTATAATAATAATAATAATAATAATAATAATAATAATAATAATAATAATAATAATAATAATAATAATAATAATAATAATAATGATAATAATAAATGAAAATCACACTTTTGGAATAAACGTTCACGAACTGAACCAGCAAAAGTTACAACGCCCGAACAGGGACTTGAACCCTGGACCGTTAGGTTAAAAGTATACATAATTATAATAACAATAATAATAATAACGATAACAATAATATTAGTAATATTAATCATGCATTGTGGATATCACTATCAAAATAATAACTATAAATTCTGTCATAACACACAGTGATTATGCTACATTATGGTGAGGATAACTACAACATTCACCAAATTTGCGATAATAATAATATAATAATATAATAATATAATAATATAATAATATAATAATATAATAATATAATAATATAATAATATAATAATATAATAATAAAATGATAATATGATATGATAATATGATAATATAAAAATATAATAATAATATAATAAAATAATAATAATTAATAATAAGTAATAATAATGTTGCTAGCAATTTGCCCATAATAATAATATAATAATAATAATTTAATAATAATAATATATAATAATAATAATAATAATAATAATAATTTATAATAATAATAATAATAATAATAATAATAATAATAATAATAATAATAATAATAATAATAATAATAATAATAATAATAATAATAATAATAATAATAATAATAATAATAATGTCAAAAAATTTTAAATTCCAGTGGATAAGACTTCGAAGATAGAATTGGTAAAAAATGCTGAGGGGTATTTTTTTATTTCTACCTTTGAGGGGAAAAAGGAATCCAGCAAAACAACTCTGAAAGGAGAACTGCCTGCCTCTCTTACTTTTTGAACTACTGGGAAGAATGTAAACCTCCAACTTTAGAATTCGTTGGACTTATGTGCACAGTTTGTGAGGAGCAGATGTGTGATTCTTCTAACAACGGAGTTTAGATAGGAAAATTCCTTCCTTTGACATTTTTTAAGAGCATTTTAGAAAGAAAGAAGGGAAGTAACTTATCATCTAGAATTTGAAAGTTTTTGTCTATAATATTGTTTTATTTATACGTGGAATTATTTACCATAATAATAATAATAATAATAATAATAATAATAATAATAATAATAATAATAATAATAATAATAATAATAATAATAATAATAATAATAATAATAATAATAATAATAATAATAATAATAATAATAATTTACGTTTCTTTTCTTAATTTTTTGCCATTCTTTAAGATTCTTTAAATCCCAAGAGTCAAATACGAAAGGATTGAAATCAAGAAAAATATTACGGCTTTATAACATTTGATTATCTCTTCCAAAAGAAACGAAAATGGTAAATAAATATATAATATATTGTAACTGACTCAGATTTGGTAGAAATATGTTTTCCTTTTTAGAATTAAAATTTAATGAAAAAAATTTCATATATTAATATATTAATTCCCTATGATAATTGTCCAATATTTTAGTTTATAAAAAAAGGTGGATTTAATTATTTTTCCACTATTTTAACGACAAAACAGTTGAAATGATGGAAATTTTAAAATTAAGAAATATAACATTATTTTGACACGGATAAAATTTAAACATTTAATATAAATTGAGAAGAAAAAATATTGTAAAAAAAAATGTAATATCAGGATTGATGAGGTTCTGTCTTCACAAACAATTTTCTTATAAAATTGGAGATAAGAAAAACATCAGTCTTGATCTATCTATCTATCTATCTATCTATCTATCTATCTATCTATCTATCTATCTATCTATCTATCTATCTATATATATATATATATATATATATATATATATATTATATATAATATTATTATATATATATATATATATATTATATATATTATATATATATATATATATATATATATATATATATATATATATATATATATATATATTATTATTTATTATCATAATACTATATATATAATATAATATATTATATTTATATATATATATTATATATAAATATATGAGATAAGTATATATATTATATATATATATATCTACTATTATCATATCTATGCTATCTATCTTATCCTATCTATCTGATCTTATCTATCTATCTTTCGTTAGTCTCTCTCTCTCCTCCTCTCTTCTCCTACTCTCTCTATATATATATAATATTATATATATAAGTATATATATATATATATATATATAGTATAAATATTATATATATTCCATAAATATATTTATATTTATTATATATTAGTATATATACCTATATAATAGTAGGTAAATACGTTACGTACAGCCTTCTCTCGACTCACACCTCCCCTTCATCTCGCCTCACCCACCCCTCCACCCCCTTCTATCCCTCGCCACAACCACCCTACCCTCTTCCTCCCTCATCCCTTCCCTCCTCCAGACTCCTTCATTCCCGTCCATCACCATCGGGGCTCCCTCTTTTGGTCTCCACCTTTTTCCTCTGCCTTTCCAACCCTATGCCCCTCCGCCTCCCAAACTTCTGCCAACCACTCTCTGTTCCTCCATCTCACTAGATGCCCATACCATCTTAGCATTCCCTTCTTCCGCTCTTCCCAACCCAACCCATTTCCTCCAATCACATCTCTCCCTCACCAACCTATTCCTAATCCTCTCCCTTCTGCCTATACCCCACAAAACTGACTCTCAACACTTCATCTCAAAATACTTCAGACTTCTCCTGACCTGCATCAACCCCCACGGTTTCACACCCATACAACCACCGCGTCGTACACAAATTTTTTCAAACATACTTATCTTAACCTTCTTGATAAATCCCCCCCTTTCCATAATTCTCTCAGACCCCTCAAAGCTCTCATTCCTTCTCCTACTCTATGTTCTATCTCCTCCTTCATCCCTCCCCCCTTACCAAAATCCATCCCTAAATATCTAAAAATCTTTACTTCTTCCAATACTACCCCCCCTACTCGAACCTCTAACCCCTCCCCCTCCTCTCTTTCCTCCTCTACAAACACTATTACACATTACTTCTATACCTGGATTATTTTAAGCCCCTTTTGTCCACACATTCTCTCAAAATCCCTCACCAAATACCTCAGCCCTCCGCGTTCTTCGCCACTAGGGAAGTATCGTCCGCAAACAGTATCCTGTTCACTTCCCTTCTATCATTTCCATTCATCAAAATTCCACCCCCCTCCCTCTCTCACCATTCCTCTCTGCAAACACTCTCCATAAAACAAATTGAATAGCCACGGCGACATTACACACCCTTGCCTCAAATCCTCTCACCACCCAAACATCTCACTCTCCCCTCCTACACTCTCACACACTTCTACATTCCTTATAAAAGGCCCTAATATCCTTATACCAATTACCCCCAACCCATTTTCCTCCAACAACCTCCACAATTCACCTCTTTTCACTCTATCATATGCTTTCTCTAATCTAAAAAACACCAATACACTTTTTCACCTTTCCTCTCTTACTTTTCTCCCACAAGCATCTTTAGTGTAAACACTAGGTCCACACACCCTCTTCCCTTCCTAAATTCCTCCTTGATCTTCCCCCATTCTCCCCTCCGTTAAAACCTCTCACTCTCCTCATCAATATTCTCCCCATACATTTCCCACCACAACTTAAAAGAGACAATATACCTCTATAATTCCACATTCCATTCCTATCCTCCTTTCCCCTATATATACAGGGGGAATTCACAAACATAACCATCCCTCCCAATCCTGTGGTACCTCACCACTCCTTCAACATATATTATATAACCCTGATATACCATTGTCCTCCAACCCCTATACCTCCCCTCTGCAACATTTCCATTCTCACACCATCCAGACCTGCGGACTTCCCTTTTTTTTCCTTTTATATCAAGCCAATATTTCCTCCATTTGGTATTTCATCCTCCCCCGTCCCCCTCCCCCAAGATTCACTCCACCATCACCTCACCTCTTGTAGAATCTTCCTCCCTCCCCCATACCCACTTCATTCTAAATAATCCACTAAAATACTCTCCCCCCTCTCTTCCTCACCCTATCCTCTCCTCCTTTCCACTCCCCATCTCCTCCCTTTTGCATATAATAGGTTGGTAACCCTCCTCTTTCTTCCATTTTTTTATTTACTTCTTTCCAGTACATCTTGCTCCCCGATTCAAAATTTCCGTCACACTTTTCTACACCATTCGTCTTTGCTCTTTTGCTATCGTTCCCTCAGCCTTACACCTCTTTTGCGTCCACTCTAATCTCACTTCTATATTCCTCCCACACGCTTTCCTCTCTCCTACTTCCCTACCATTTCACATAAGCCTCCTTTTCCTTTTCACCAACCTCCTTCACTCCTACTCCACCATTCTACTCCCTTATCCTTCTGCTTGCACCCACCCTTTTTATTCTACTTCACATACCCTTCTAGCCTCTTTACACAAACTGCCTCTTTAAATCTCATTCCACTTTCCACCTCCACCTTCCACCAATTCCCGATTCCCTCTCAACCGCTTCTCCACTATCCTCTTCATACAACTTCTCCCGGCAGACTCCGTTTTTAACATCAATCTCTCCTACAATTTTTCCACTCTTTATCAGTTTACTGCCATCCTACTATTTCTTCCCCTTTCCTAACCGTCACCTTCTCCTCCCACCCCTTATCCTAGCAACCACCAAATAGTTATCCGATACCCCCCTCCCCGCCCCTCTAAATACATTTACATCTAGTAATCTGCCTCTATCCGTCCCATTTACACACACATAATCCAGTACCGGCCCTCCCCCCGTATCATCACTCTTCCATTTATACTTATGATTTTCACTTTTTTTGTAAGCAAGCATAACCACTATCATTCTTCTTTCAACACACAACTCTAACAGACTTCTCCATTAACATTCCTCTCCCCTACCCCAAATTGTCCTATTATTCTTCCCACCCCTCCCTTCCCACTCCGGCATTCAAATCTCCCAATAGACAAATTTTATCATTTTCCCCGAAACTTTCCCAACAACTCAATTCAACTCACTCCAAAATCTTTCTCTCTCCCCCCTCCCTCGCCTCATTCACTGGTGCAATGCGCATATAAAAAACCCACATTTCCCCCCCGAATTCCACTTTTACCCACATCCTCGAGCTCACCTGGCTGCACACCCTTACCTTATCCCACACCTCTTCTCATAACGTTATTCCCCACCCTCTATCTCGGCCCCCCACTCTCTCCGTTTCACCCCTTAATATCAACCCTTGTTTGAATAAATATTATCCAAAATCCAATCTCCACATATCTTTCCCTTACAACTATGTTCAAGAACACTAGCACATAACCACCTTTTTTCTTCAAACGATTAAAAACACCATATTAGTATATATATATATATATATATAT
>JABUQX010051541.1:0-2500 GCA_015478945.1 Trachelipus rathkii | reverse complement strand
GGCGTACTTTCACTAACTGAAAGTGCGCTCACCTCTTTCATTCTCGTACTATCAAATTATTCATATATTTTGCCTGAAAGATCTTTTTCCCTTGATGAATATATAGCTAGTACCATACAGAAAAGATTGATCTAAGGCCTCTATTTTAATCAGAACGACTTTACTATTTTCCTCCTACTCCTTCTCCCCTCAAGTGTTCCACATCTATTCACATAATTATATTTGATAGGATGTATGGGGTTCTAACATCTAGGATAGATAGAAAGGCAATCTAACTGGATTTGATTCCTTCCAGAATTTTGGAATAATCATTCTAAGCTAGAGCCAGTTTTTGTTGAACTATACTTCCTGTGCCTCAATATTAACACTTTTCCTCAGTGTTGGAAGCCCAAAGAAGGGGAGTCCCTCTGAAGCTTCTAACGATTACGCAATAGTTATCCTTTGTATTCTATCTAAGATCTTTGAAACTATTCTCGGCGCTCATTTTTTGGATCACCTGGAACCATTTACTTTATTCCAGCTATCAGTATTGTCCTTCTGTCCTCAGGGATTAGATCACCTGGAACCAGTTACTTTATTCCAGCTATCAGTACGGTTTTCTGTCCTTAGGGATTGCAAAGTCCTGTGCTTTGGTGTTTTACACATCCAAGACTTGTGATAGGGTATGGCATAGGTGCTAACTTTGAAAGCTCCTTTCCTTTTCCTTTTCTTTTTGCTTACTCATGTCTACCTTTCTTTCAAATGGCTTTATATAGACTGTTGTCGATGGGTGACTTCTTTCTTTTCTGTCTAAATTTTGCCATTAAAGAGCTTTCACAGGTACTCATCTAAGCATACCTATTCATATGCCGATGACTCAACACTCTATTCTTCTACTCAATTCGAACCTGCTCCTTCTTTTGTTTCTGGAGTAACCTCTCTTCTTAATCTTTTGATTCTGTTCTTGATGATCTAAATAGAATTTCACTGCTGGGATCACCTCAATCTTGTCAAATTGAATTGTTTTAAAAACTGCTCAATTTTAATAAATCTTGCTCTCAAATTCATGTCCTAACTCTTTTTACACCTTTCAGTGGTTCTTCAATCTTTCCTGTTGACAACCCTTGGTCTTATAACAAAATACAAAATGCCTTGAAAGTCTCTTATCACAAAGGTCTCTACTGAGATATCAAAGAAGCTGAAAATTTTGTTTAGACTGTAAGATTTTTACCTCTTCTTAGTTACTCCAGCTATGCAAGGGTCTCATTCATCCATGTGCACATATATAGGGGTGGGAATGCTTCGGATTCACTCGTTTTTCAAGGAAACAAAAAGTTTTTATTTTTTTTAATAAATAATTGACTAAACTCTTAATTTTGTGATGCGATGTTGAAACTTTTTACTAGTACGTGTAAAAACGACATTTACAACGCCCTTCCAACACAAGGATGCAGGGTTTTCATATAAATTTTGTGTGACCATTAGTTACATCAGAATTATTCATTGTGTTTATTTCTGCTTTCCAGCTACCTTTGTTCTTTGGAATTCTATTCCATCTTCTACATTTAATGCTAAATATAATTTACCTCACTTCAAACTTTGAGCTTGTGCTCAAATACGAAATTTGATTTACAATTATTACTATAATTAAAAAATATTTATTAGTGTAGACTATATTTATTAATGATGAGAAAATTTTATATATATATATATATATATATATAATAAATATATATACATATATATTAATATATATATATATATTAAAAATATTTTTATATACTCGTGTAGAATATTATATTATATATATATACTATCCATATTATATATATATATATATATTAGCCAAAATAATTGTTTAAAATGTTGTATAATACCTAAAATAATGGAGTTTAAATGTATTTTTTTAAAGAGTCTGAAATACACTAAAGAAATAATCCAAAACTCTTATATACGAAGAAAATATACTTTTATAAAACTTAAAATGTAGTTTATATTTATAATATGACATTTATTTGTAGGATATGATTATATAATATGTTATATAATGCTTTATGATATAATAAATAATGTTTTCCTTATAAAAATTATTGTTTATATTGTATATAATTTTATTTCTTGGACATATTGTAAAATGCATTTTTTGGCGGGCTTTTTAAAATAAGGTTGGTTTCGTTTGTAAAATGAAAACTTAACTCGGTTGCCGGCCAGCGACAAAAAATAATAAATTAGAATTTAATGTACTTGATAAGAAGGAATCGACCTTGTTAAATATATTCTGAATGTAAATTGAATAAAATGACCAAAAACTAAAGTTGTTTTAACACATTACCATTAAAGAAATAACTATAAAAAGGCTATAATTACTTGTGTTGTTGATTCACCTAGACTCGACGTACCAAAGCGAACATATAGCTTCCCTGGTGGTGAAGAGGCGACTACCAACAGCAAAGCAACATAACCGGTGCTGTCTATTTAGCTCTTACAACGTAAAATGGAAGTCATTACGTGAGACTTCAAA